>JAEANM010017237.1:0-13011 GCA_017656035.1 Myanophis thanlyinensis
AGAGCAGGATTTTCCCGCTCTCTGCTAACTGACACCAGCCTTGGTGTCTCCTGTGTTTTTAATCAGGTATAGAACAGAGAACAGACATGAATCTAGTGGATTACACTTGTCTTACAGTATATGGAAAATTCTAAAACACACAGCTACTGAACACATGGACCTAGTTCATAGGATGGTCCCTCCTTATTTGGTATCAGCAATTCACCAGGTGTTTCCTTCATGGAACAGAGAGGAGAGAGATGTGTCCGTCAGCACAGGCACTCATTTTCAGGAGCAGAACTTATCTCAAATGCATGCCTTTTCCATCTCTGTTGCAAGAATAATGTACTCTAAAGGCATAGGAAACCAGATTTTCTTTTTCATCTTGAGGAAGTTAACATTTACTTACTTTTGGGCACATCATGAAAAAATCATCCCTAATAGCCATATGGCTCTGAATATAAACAGAGCCAGCATGTGCCAGGAGAAAGCAAACACTTTGACAAAATATTTGTATGCAGACGCCAACACATTTATATGCACATGATAAACACTATTCCGAACTTTGGTATGAATCAACACAGCACGTGGCAACTACTAAGCAATTAGGAGACTATAGGCCAATGTAAGAAATATTATTTTCATCTCTTCACTGCCTCCATATGAAAAGAGGAATTGCCTTGAGAACTAGAAGTATATTCTCTTCAGGAGATGATAATCCCACTGTAGAGCAAGACAAAGCCCTCAATATATGATGCTAATATTTTTGGTGAGGGAGTGAAGTTGGGCTTGCTGTCTGCTCTTTTTAAAGCAGCTATAGTGAGGCAGACAAGCAGACACCTTCCCTCAAAAATTCCTTGATTTCCTCAGAACTGCATTCTTGAGCAGACCTGGGCATTTCATAGACCCTGGGCCATATCTGGCCTTTATTTGTCTCTGTCTGGCCAGTGTGAAATTAGAAATTAGAATCAAGTGTACATAAGCGTGATGTAATGGGAGAGAGAAGAAGCCGTCGAATCTGTCTCTGTGCTGTTGACACATGCTCCTTCAGTTGGCTGTCGACTGTGTGTGTGTAAAGGGTGCATTTTTTGTGTTTCTGCACAGTGTTCACACCTAACCTGGAGCAGCTTGAGAAGGTAGAGCAGTCATTGTGTGAGGAGACCCAGGCTCGTCCACCCACCACTATTTCAGTCAAAGTGCAGCTATTGGTTTGGTCCTCTACAACAATCCCAGTTTCTCATGTGGGCCTTTGGGAAAATTAATTGCCCACCTCTCCTCTTGAGGATCTGACCCAGTATTCCTGATGCTTGGCTACACCTGGATTTGTCAAAGGTGGGATGATGTCCAAAGACAACCTCACCCACCCAATCCTTGAAGCTTAAAAAAACAAATTCTACAACAGAGTGAGAAGGTGATGGTGGTGGGGAGTGTAGCAGGAAAAGTGAAAGCAAACAGGCTGTAGAAGAGGAAGCAGAGATGACATCTACAGATTAGCTGCTATTACAAACATACTTTCATTCAACTGCCAGAATCACAAGCTACGGTGAGCAGCATAGCCTTGAGGAGTCCTGCTTGAAGTTTTGCTGGGAACAGAGTAGCAAGTAAAAAAGGAACAACCCCATTGAAGCAACTAATGAAAGAACATTTGGAAATAGGCAAAGATTGTATGTTGTTTTGAGACTTTAGTGTGAACTGAGTATTGAAAGAATATAAAGCACTTAGTAGCACAGAGACAATTATATGGTAAATTACCTTGCAAAGATTAGAAGGGTGGGTTGGTCCAGAGCAATAAGCCTGATATTGGGTATGTTGTAATATATTATTTTGTACAGATTTCTTATGCTGTGCTGTATCCAGTCCTTGCAGAGCAAAGAACCTTCACAATGGACTAGCAGTGGAATTGGAGAAAGAAAAAAAAAGTATATGGATTTGGTTTAGTTGATTTTTAGACCGCCGTATTCTTTGCAATTTTGGGAAAGAAATGCGTATGCATAAACACTACACTTAGGCAAGTTCAAGTTCAAGTTTTATTTGTCACATATATGACACATATATGACATGCAGTGAAATGCTTATGCAACTGCAAAATCAAGGAAAGCAGGGTATGGAATAGACTGTAGGAAGGATAGGGATAAGGATAGCGATAGGTATGCACAGACTCAAATTTTCACAAAAGAACTGGAACATTTGGGAGGTTCAATGAAGCTCATGAACTATTCTTGATATTTAAGAAAATAAAAATTTGGATGACCAGGGAAACCTCCTGGTATTCATGGATACTGTAGTACCAATCAGTGATGCAGCAAATAATTAAGCAGTAATTTTTCTAGGAGTAAATAGTAAATATGCCAGTGTAATCAGAACCAAAATGTGTACCACTCTCAGTGGGAAAAATTAGTAAAGAATTAGAGATGTGCTTCAGGTAGAATGCAAAACTATGCAGAAACATGAAATGGAGTCATAAAGTTGCTTTGTAGCACGATGACTGAAAAGTCAACCATTTTGTCCACAGAAGTCTGCTTCATGCAATAGACAGGCAACCTGACATGTTCATACTTCAGATAGCAAATATTTCAATGGTGAAATGAAAATAAAGGGTCTATTAGACACTTTAAGGAAGGGAAAATATCACAGCAAAGTAGATGGCCAATTCAGCCAAATGAAACACACAATCTGTAGCATGCTAAACATCCAGTTCTATGACCTCCCTACAAATGTATTGCATTAAGTATATCAATGAGGGATAAGAAGAGATTTAGAGAATAAAAATAATGAATTTATATGATCCAGCAGATCAGAGAAGGCCATTAAAGGTTTATTGAGTGGGAGCACATCCAATGCTCCCAAGCCAGCCGTCAGTTTGTCAGAACTTAATTTTATACTAGGTAGGTAGGTGAAAGTTATTATTATTCGGCAGCCATGTGGTTTAATATTTTTCTCACACATTCTCATCTTTATTTTTCATTCTCCACCTAAGAAAATCCACTCTGAGCCTCCTGTTCTAGAGCCCCAAATCTAGGATTAAGGAGGATCAGAGCTAACACCACCCAGAATCAGCTGGAGTCAGACGGCATCAAAATTGAATTAATTAAAAAATGATTCAGAATTCATAGGCAGTAACTAAAAAAAACTTACAAAAACACTCAATATATAGAATCTAATCTATATGATTATCTTTAAACTTTTAGATCATAAAGGAAGGAAAAGGTACCAGTAAGCTAGGATGGCATAACAACTTCATAAAAATAAAGGCATGGTATATTTATCTGAGTAAAACTGAAACATCTGCATTGGAAATAAATCCCTCTAAATTGCCATGGCAACCTAAATCTACCGCCATCCTTTCTTCTGCTTTCTCTTTCTTGTTCATTAAACAAAGTGCAATATACTTTCCTTTTGTTTGCAGCTATGCCACAGACATTATGATTTGTCGAATTCTAATTATCTTATATGAAATTGGAACAGTATAGAAGCTGAAGCAATAAATAAATAAATAGATCCAATCCTTTCTTATGTGGGTAAAAAAAAATGAGGTTAAAAAAACTCCAGAAGACAGCAACTAATTTACAAATTTGTTTTTTCCAAAAGAACACTACGTTGTAATCCAGTTAGAATATCACCCATTTGATCAGTTGCTAGAACTGGAGAAAAAGTAAAACTGCCGCATTTTTGTTGGTTTACTGCTTTTTAAAAGGTATACAATGTACCCTACTTAAAATAAAATTATGCACATTCATAAAAAAAGGAGGATTTTGTTCTTCTGCTGAGGCCAGACAGGATTCTTCACTTTTAGGCCACTCTTCTTTCTCAGTTCAGACCACCATCAATGTCAACCAGTCCACTATCTGGCTGAAAGCGTGTCTGATGCAAATACAAACTAACCAAATTAATTCAATTCTTGAACAGAAATAAAAAAACAGAAGTTTTCAGCAACTGAAATAGAACACACCAAAATATTCTTCCCAAGCCCAGCTGGCCAGTGATTCTGCTGAATATGTTAAACAGAATAATTTGGGATTGCCTCTTGGGGAAATACAAGCGATGTTTCACAGATCCTCAAAAAGGGCTGGATTTTCAAGTTAATCCTTTGGTTGCTGCTGACACGCTTTAATTTCCAAAATGAATAAAAGCCCTTGGGCATGTTTTCCTTTCCTATGATACAGAGATCGAAGCAAACTCATGCTAGAAGGAAAATCTGTATGGGGCAATTTCCACCATGTTTTTTTCTATCTAAATCACTAGAGCAAAGAATAATTATGTACCTTTAGAATTCATTCCCTCTCTTCAGCATCTAGGTGCATTTTTCTTTGTCCAGTGGATCTTTTCCTTGTTGCATGTTTTTGATAAATATTGCATAAGAGAAAACTGATGCAGAAGACCAATAGTTAATGTTATATAAATTACAAGAGAATTATTTTTGGGATATATCAACCAGAAACAATAGAAAACAGTCTTTGTTATATTCTTGTGGAATACTGTAAGTCTTCAGTGGATATTGTAAAGAAGACAGCGATCTTCTCCTGTAATAATCTCTCTGGCAAGTGATCCCATGGCTCTTGTTAGTGATGCATCCCTAATCTGAAATCTGCTAGGCAGCTGGTTATGTCACAGCTGAGTATTGATCACGGAAGGAACTTCACAATGTGCTGTTTTTCAAAGTACTAACATCTTTGTCAATAACTGTCTCGTCTGTAAAATAAAGGTTTAGTTAGTGAGAAGAATTCTGAGTTTTGGACAGGGATGGGGAGGAACAGACTTATGTTCAATCCTGTCAAAACTGATTGACTGTTGGTGGGGCATTCTGAGTTGCCCCCCCCATTCCTTGGGACATTTTATCTTTAGTCTTGAATGGGGTTGCACTTGCCCACACAAGATTGGTATACAATGTGGGAGTCATCTTGGATTTGCAGTCCCCGCTTGAAGAGCAGGAGGCAGCTATGTTCAAGACAGCCTTCGCATAGATTAATCAAACGTATCAGTTGTGCCTGATCCTAGCATGAAGTTACTCATGCCTTAATTACCCCAAGAACGGGGCACTGCTCTGTTCTCGACATGGGGCTGTCCTTGAAGGCCACTTGGACAATGTCATTGGTCAGAATGGGTAGTCTTGAGCATGCCAAGATCTACTGTTGGTTGTGTAGTTATACCCAACTAATATATCCCAGTGGCTGCACGTCAAGCTGAAAGGAAGAGTGTAGCACAGGGCTGTTGTAGGTTCTGCATTGTATGACACACAAATCAACAGAAATCATTGTTCCTCTCTGTTTTGCATTGGCCAGATTATTATTAGAATATTGTATCCAACTTAGTGCACTGGAAGGACACAGACAAAATAGATAATGGGATTGTTGAAAGCTTCCTACTTTCTTCAATAAATATTACATTGCTATAGTTCCCCAATTTCTTTTGAGCTTGGTTGGGTAATTTATTCCTGACTATAAAATCTGAGAGTTTGGCTATGAGAAATAATTATTATCCTACTGATATTCATACCAATGGAAATGGGAATGTATAGGAGCCTTCATCATCCTACTGTCCTATGATAACAAGGAAAAATCTATATTAAGGGGATTGTGATCCTTTTGGTTGACCCGGTGGAACACAGTTAGACGTTAGGGCTGTTTTAAGTGAGAAAATAGTACAAAGTGGATAAAACTATGTCAGATACATAGATGGGTCTGGAACCTGAGGTTTTGGAGAATAACAAATAATACTTACAATCTTATTTCACTTTTCCTTTGCTTTACTGAGCTGTGAAGATCATAAATGTGAGGATTGGTTGCAAAGTTGCTTTTTCATCACTGTCATAACTGTGAATAGTTACTAAACAAGACAGCCACTACACTAGGACAATCTGAACACAACTGTATATGTGTAAATCCAGAGAACCAGGCTGTAAATATGCATAACAAATGACATCTTCCCCCAAAAATTCTCTGAAATCTACAAATGTATCTTTGGGATCATAAGCTAAACCAGTGTCTTAACAGGATACCTTGATCTAACAAATATACTTCAAGTTTCTGAGTCTATTTCTTGTCTTACTGTTTTTCTCAAGCAATTAGGAAATCATTTGTGTTTGCATGAGTTGTTTCCATCAGCTATTCTTCCATTCAGAAGAACAGAATGCAATTGTGAGAATGTGTAAATAAAATGTAGGGCATGTGAGAGGAGAGAGGAACTACTCTGTGGGTTCAAGGACATCTTTTGATCTTCACTGACCTATTTGTGAGAGTTGTCAGATATTTGAGAGAGATTTCAGAGAATTTTGCTCAGTTATCAATTGTAGAATTATGAACATATTCAGAGTAAAAGCTGATTACCAATGGTCACCATCTGCTTTATGGGTCAAAAATCTCATCAAGCTAATGTGCCCTAGTTCATTTTCCAGTTAAGCAATTAAGAGAGAGCTCTTTCTCATAATTGCTTGTGCTCTATATAACCCGTGTACAATGAAGGCTGAAGGTGATGGAAGGGGACTAGGATGCCAAAGCCTCATTCTACACGCATTCAGGAGTTGCTCTCTATATAGTACATAGAGAAGTTCTGTATACAAAAGGGAGAAAAACAATGCTCTCCCACTGCTCTGGCAGGTTATACATGTGCATATAATTCTCTACACAATTTATTGAGGGACCAGTTAATCAGATCCATTTTATATCTACAGTCAGTCACTTATACAAATATTTTTCCTTATAAATCAATTCTGCCCTGGTTTCTCATTATTCTGCAAATAACATGTGTGGGTTTTCATAATCCACACACATATATTTGCATTTCAATATCTATTTGCATGAATATTTTTAAAAAGTATTTTTTTGCAGAACACACATTTCTAAATGTATGCTGATACCTTTTATGAGTGAGGAATTGCAACAGAACATATGCAAACATCAGTAAATGTTTATTTCATTTTTCAACAGTTGGCATGCTTTTTGAAGCACAGAGACTCTCTCTCTCTCTCTCTCTCTCTCTCTCAACTGGTATCTCCAAACTTAACTCCATTCTCTGAGCCATTTTCATTCTTTCTCGCCCCATGTTCTCTCTCCCTCTCTTCATTGTACTTATGTAACTTCATAGTGTGTGAGCACTTTCACTGTGCAAGGAGAAAATCAGAAGTTTTGGGAACTGTGAAAGACATCTTAAAGCAGTGACTGACAATGGAATCACTTTTGTCCATCCTTCTCCATTCCACTGAGAATGGTAACAGAGCAATAGCATGAGAAGACCTCCCAAAAGAGCAATACAAAGGAAGATCTTCTCTTGGAAAGCTCAGATGGCTTGAAATAGGAGCTCACAATGGAACAATCTGAAGCTCCTACCACATTGTGCAGGGTAGAGTTTTAAAAGAGGGCTCCAGCTAGATTGGATTATGTTGTAGCTTGACATCTCCCCTGCTTCCTACCAAACTTGGCCTATTAATTGAATTGATAGTATAGGAATTAGAGGATGAAAACTCCCAACACTAGAGGTCTTGGTGGAAGATATTTCTTGGAATCTTAGATTATCTAATTAAGATACTAGAGTGAATATAGACAATATATGAAAGTGGGGCAATACAATTCCAATTATATATATAATATACAGATTGTCAGGGAAAATATGTCATCACAAATCAAAATATATCACAACAGAAACATTGGAGGACTTAAAATTCTGTGCTTCCACGCCCTTTCAGTATGAAACAGTATATGCTTTGCTATATTTAGCTCTGGCTCCTTCGTATTATAGGAGAACATCCAAATTCAGACATTGTAACTGAGAACAGCATCTGACTCTATATTGAATAAGTTATGACGGAGCTCTTCATAGCTACTCAAGCCCTTTTTTTTCAAAGTTCTGACTTCTACACCTCAGTGATCACATGATCATATTTGGGCACTTGGCAATTAGTTCTTATTCATGGTCATTTGCAGCAAGTCACATTCATTTGCAGCAAGTCATTTGCAACAAGTCACAATCTATCTGCAACTTTTAGCATTTTTTTGGGTCACTTTCCAATGTTTAAACATTTTCTGGCACACAAAAAAAGAGGCCTATTGGTGAAAATGGGTTCACTTAAGGACCCTGTTATTTGCTTAATCACCATGGTGTTTACTTAACAACTGCCACAAAAGTTGTAAAATTATGTGCAGTCATATGGTGACCCACTTAGTGACTCCAACAACCTGCAACTATAATTCTGGGCCCACTTACAATCATTAGTCTAGACCTACTGTATAGGTTGTGTAATCAATAATAATTTCTCTTTTACTTTCATTTCTAGATGCACTACATTTTCTTTCTGTTAGTATTTTGTGGACATCCAGCATGAATAGAAAGAAACCATTTTTTTAAAATCAATCATGTTAGCTGAGCTGTTGTTTGCCTTGCCCTGTACTATCTCTTCCAAGTGGCTGAAGCTATTCAAGCTATTCTAGCTTTGCTATCCACAAATCTTGTAATTAAGCCATTCAATATATATGTTTTACTGGTGACCATGACCCATCCTTGCTCCCTTTTGAAATTTGTGGTATAGCACAGTATAGTAAGCCCTTTGGTATATCTGGCTTTTCTGAAGATGAATTCCTAATATTAAATAAAGGTATTGATTCATTTTAAGCATTTCTAAAACACTCTTCATCTCAACAGATTCCCAAGAAGTACACAATAAAAAAATCAATGTAATAAAACAATATAATCATCAAAACCTTAGAAGCAATGAAATGTAACACTGAAAATAGAGGCAATAAAAACAATTTAAAATGTCTGGAACTATGAGACATCTTGATTTGGTATAAAAAAATAACTCCACAGTATTGGTGCTTCTTGATCTTCCTTATGGAAAGCGTTACGCTACCTTTTTTGTTTTTACAATTTATTCCTAATTCATTATGTCTTTAAATGTAGTAAAGGTAAAGGAGTCTCAAGACATCACGACTGATGGGATCTCTTACAATTCAGTCCTTGTGCTAGGTTGTTCAACTAGTCCAAAATCAGCAAAACGCAGGACCAAATACAAGATAATGTTAAAGCACAAGTTTACTAACAAAAAATAACACATAGGGTAAATCAATATATAACAGAAAGTTATATAGGAAGACAGGACAAGGCTACGTTGTTCATTGCAGTTCTGACCATTCCGTCAAGCCTCTTTCTTCCAGCCCACAGTTAGAATTCAGAAAACAGCCGTTGCTCATGCTGCAGCTCATGTTCCAACCGACCATGCATACCCAACTGAGCTGTCACCACAAGTCCTCGCGGATTTTATATTCTGGTAGTCAGTGCTGACTATAGGGGGTGATGCTAATCTCCATTTCAAAGCCATTGAGCCAGCACTGTCCCAAGAAATTTCCATTGTCATGTGGCCAGCATGACAACACAGTGTGTGGTCACCTTCCCACTAAAGTGGTACCTATTTATCTACTTGGATTGTATACTAGGTTGGCAGGAGCTGGGGTGAGAACAGGAGCTCACTTCATTGTGTGGTACTATGACCTTGAATCTAGACTGCCGCTTTCCAGCTGACAGCCTAACATCTTAACTGCTGAGCCACACCACCCCCTTAAATGTAGGTAAGTTTCATAAAATGGCTAACGTGAGACTGAGTGATTTGATTATTTTGTCTTTGTTTCCATTAAGTTCAGTTCAGATTCTGCAACTAAGACAGGCTTCTAAAACACATATTTCCAAAATATCCAAAAAATATTGGTTGATGACTAGACTGCAGTGATAAATAATTAGAAAGTCAGTTCCTGCTACGGTGAAATCTATTGTGGAGTGAACTTGGTGCAAGATATTTTTTGTCAATGAAACTGTGCATAATTATTTCTGGAATAGAGACAATGGTAATATGGATGTATGCATTGTGTAGCTAACTGAGAGGTTCAATTTGATTTTGTATAAATCTGAATTTTGTATTAAATTGCCTACATTTTAATCCACCACACGTTTGTGGAAAATTTAAAAAAGAACTTTTTGAAATTGCTACTAATTTTTTTAAATTAGACAAGGGGTCAAAAGGCTTCTCCTGGCAGTGAAATCTAACATCAGTAATGACACAGTCAAGAGGAAAGATGGCCAATCTGGTGTGATGGTTCAGACACAAGCTAGAAACAGGGAGACCATGAGTTCTAGTGCCACCTTAGGCGCAAAGCCAGGTGGTGCACCTTGGGCCAAACATTCTCTATCAGCCCTAAGAAGCAGGCAGTGGCAGACCACTCTGAAATCTGAGAGAAATCTGCAGTTCTGAAGGCACAAAAGGACTGCTTTTTAAAGAGGGAGAAGCCTGGGGCAAAACAGTATCAAAATATTAGGCATCTTTCTGTAAGTAAACCACACGATCTGCAAATAATACAGTAAATGTTGTATCATCAGATCTCTTTTGTAATTCACTCAAGCAGAAAGAACCAGCAGTTCCGAATTTAAGCTATTTTACAGTACTTGTTAGCCTTTCCTCCAGCTGAATTTCCAGCAAGTCAGTTGTATAAAATTTGTGAGAAGGACACAAAAAAGTATAAAAAGGGACAGAATTAAACACCAACATTACCTCACTATTAGATTACAAAGAAAATAACAGAGACAGATAAGGTTAAAATTCCCATATTCTAAAATGAAACTGATAAAGGGGGAGGGTTTAAAGTCAGAGGAAGATATAAAAGATCTAGACCAAGATGTTGTTTCTGCATCTATTCATGGGGTTCCCATTCCTTTTCTCTTCCACTGTGGAGGAAGCCAGGACATAGGAGAGCTTTAGTATCACATCTGGCATCTGTAATTTTGACAGCACACCCGGTGCACAATGAAGTCAAATATTATAATCTCAAATGGTTCTTATTTCATTATCTCACTTTGTTCCACCTTATAGATTGCTTTAATATAATCTTTACAACTGTCTGATTCCTACAAATAATATATACAACTTCATCTGTTGATTGCATAGCATTTATACTGGGTGTAGTACTAGCCACTTGGCTCTACACAAATGAATATAGAATGATAAGGAGCAAACTCTGACACACACACACTGCATGATAGTATTTCAGAGGCAGTATCTAAATATATATCCATTTAAAAATATATATTCCAGGTGTGGGTTTAGAAAAGAAAACAACTAAGTTTTTAATTTGGATACTTCCAAGGTTATGTTTGAGCACACATTCAGAATGGCACACACACAGTTTGACACATTTTTTTTAATCAATAGAATAATTCAGTGGAAATCAATAGGCGTTTCTTGCTTTGTCTAAATCATACACTTTTTTAAAGGAAAAAAAAATTGGTACCCATTTCTACCTCTGCTATAGGAAGAAGCAAGCTACAATCTATGTTTTGAAGGGATTCATGCCTGCTGGATTTTCTCAGCATGCTATCACTGATAACCCTTCACTGCTTCTTCAGGATCTAAATGGAAGCAATAGAATCAAGTGCATTTCTATGATAATCAAAATGAGTTGTAAATTAATGAATTGTGAATCTTGGTCACTGGGAGTCTTATATTATTGACCTGGCAATATTATTATTACAGCATTTAATACATTGCTCTGTGCTAAGTGCCTTGATTCAATGAGGCTAAAATAGGAGACCCCAGAGAAGAGTAACAATAACCCATTCCTTTTAGACATTTCCTTAGGTTTTGTGTCATTCATAATGTTGCCATGTTCAGATACCAAATCTGCCAGGGGTAGAAATAAATATACCAACCTATTAGGAGAGTGTGATCTGCAACTAAGAAGACACTCAGAATCAATATAAATTTTTTTTTTTAAATGGACTGGGGCTAAGGATCCTTTCAGATGCAGGGTATCTAGCGTTCTAGCAATCAAAAGTATTCTGTAACTATTCCATCATTTTCCCTTTAATGGTCTATTTGTGTTATGGAACAGCAGTATTACACAGCAGAGAGGGTATGGGTGAGAAACTCTAAAGAGAGGAATATAATTTTTTTTTAAAATGTATGGGACTGGTGCTTGCATCAAAGAAAATCAAGGCTTTGGTTATGAAATCACCTGATGATAAGAAATCAAAACCATTTGGCCTTTTTGCAGCTAAGAATCTGAAGCTTCTCTTCTCCAAATGAAGGCATGTCGCAGGATGTGTGGAGAACATTTTGGAGAGAAAGTTCACTGAGGGTGGGTTCCAGCATGAGTCTGAACATTTGGAAGAATAAACCTCTAGTCCAGATGACCACCTGAGATTGGATCCTTGTTTTTCTCTACTATGGATGAAGAGCCAGACAAATTGGAATCCGAACCACACTGGTCAGAATCAAAAGAGAGCTGAATTGAGACAGGAAAAAAGTGATGAAAGCTCTGAGAATATAATACTCAGTAGGATGCTTGATACATAGAGACATGCATAGAAAGACATGAAAAGAAATAGGTACAAGACCCTTCTGCTGACTATCCCTACATTTATTCTCCAGGAGTCAATAGATAAAAGCAACACTGAATTCTAACAGCTGATAATTTTTTTAAAAAAAGTGTGTGTGTGTGTGAATAAGAACTGGTAAAAAAACAAAATGAACAATAGGGCTCGAGAAAGGCTGTTTTTAAAACTGTGAAATAATCATGCCAGGTTGATTGCCTAGGAAAATTCTTACTTCAAAGCAACTCATCCCTGTATCTCATTTGTCATAACAGACAATATTGCTCCACTTTCTTTGGAATGGGATGCCAAACCAAAGAATATGGATTCCATATTAGTTTTCCTTCTTCCAGAGGTATCATAATTGTAGAACACATGGTGGGAACACACCTTTTTATCCAAATCAATAAAAGTATACTTGTGCTCATTCATCTGTCTCTTTCTCAACTGGTGTGTGGAAGAAACACTTCTTATAAAAAAATGCTGTAGGGTTTCCACTTCTGGCATCTCCACATGTGGGGAAAGATTTAGCACATGCCTGTCTGAATAAGAATTATGGCAGAAATTCATTCATGCTGCTGGAGATCTCAGGAAGCTGTTATCAATCACAGACAGTGGTTTGTTTTCAGAAAGGAGAGACAGACTTGAATTGTGAACAAACAGCTCTTTTTATTAATCAGACAGACA
>JAEANM010017238.1:0-13010 GCA_017656035.1 Myanophis thanlyinensis
CAATCGGCTGTTGGGTCGTCCGTTCAAGATGGCAGACCAGTGTGAGGACTCTGGCCGCGCATGCGCAGTATACAACAAAAAGTTTCACTGACTACAACTGATTAAGCAAGAGCTATGAATCCAGATGGGAAATCCCCCCACCCAAAAATTCTTCACAGTCAATGTGATCCCCAACAGGAGTTATCAGTCTAGTAGGAACTTTACCTACTCCCTTCTCCCAATTCATAAGCCTGCTGTTCAAGATGATGAGTGTGACACCATCTAAATCCAACGTAGCAGCTAGAATCACATGAGGATTTTACAAGGAACAATTTATACATACTCCCTCTTTTCAGAGTTCAGTTTCAGACTCCTTTGTTTTATCCAAACTTTTACAGCCTCTAGACTGGTTTAATTGCATCTCCAGCTCAGCATACTACAGTATGATGTTGATGCTGTAGTTGAGTGAGTTGATTCTTCATTAATCATATAAAGTTGTAACCAAGGGATTACAAGAGCAAGGAATTCTGATTTCGGTGCTTCGTTCATGTTATGCATGCACGAGGAAATGCTGCTTCAATGCAGCAAATGTTACTTTAGAAACAGCAGCATATTGTTAGCTTGGGTTTATAGGGATGGTATGATAATGCAGGTGATTCTTGGCTATTTTCAGATTTCTGGGATTGTATCACAACAGCATGCTGGCATGACTGAGTATTTAAATGCAGACCTATATAGCAATGGCAGATTTATATTCATTGCTTCACCATGGTTTACAGCTCTCTCAAAGCAGTTTAGAGAGTCAGCATATTGTTCGCAACAATCTGGATCCTCATTGTACCCACCTTGGAAGAATGGAAGGTGGAGTCAACCTTGAGCAAGTGAGAATTGAACTGTCAAACTGCTGGTAGCTGGCAGTCAGAAGTAGCCTGCAGTACTTCATTTTAACCACTGCACCACCACGGCTTTTTGCTACCATGCATTCATTTGAAAGGCACCTCAGTTTATTACCAGCTCAAACATGGAAACACTGATTTAAAAAAAAAATATAAAGAGCTGGAAAAGATGTGTGTTTAGCACACAGAGAGCAAAATAAGACTCTCAGCTATTGGCTAGCTAGTAGGCACTGATTAGCTGACAGTTTTCTCTATTCAGCTAATATTGGAAAGGATAAGTGCTAATTGTTTAGTGGTTCTTTAGTAGTTTTCTAGGTGAAATGTTAATATAGTCACTAATCCATGTACGTACGATATGCCGTATGCTAAATATAGTATATTAATAAATGTTTCTCTGAAAATACTACAGGCTGGCAAAGATGCCTGTGGTTACGGTTTCTGATGTCTGATTACATCTGAAAATGCTTCCAGCTACCCACAGTAAGCTTAAATGTATTTTAAATTGGATTTAAATGGTTTGGCAGTGGAAATACTGATTGTTTGCATATACACAAAGAGCATAGAGGTCACTCTTAATTCAAATACTATTTCTGTCTGACATCTTAATGCCAGCTAATTTTAAAGTTAAGCAGCCTTCTCTTAACTCATGTCTTCCAGAGGTATTAGACCATCTCCCAATATCCTTAGTCAGCATGATTGTAAAAGTATCTTATGATTCAGAAATATATTTGTATTGGCATAACTCCATTTAAATCAGTGGGCTACAGGAATCATGTTGATCCCTATTTTCAATCCAGATATGCAGAGAACTAATTACATGAATTATTGGGCTACAGTGGGAAACACAATGCAATCATTAAACAATTTTGAATTAGGACTGCTGTTGACACATGTTGTACAAGCTTCATTAAGTCTTGAAATTTTAGTTACAAAACGTGTGTGATTCATTACAAAATGAGAAGGATGACTGATCAGTGACTGGTATGTAGATGATACCTATGTCATAATAAAAAGAACTAGAGAGAACACGTGAAACAAGCATCTTCAAAGTAATAAAATTCACAAGGGAAAAAGAAAAGAATAATAGACTATCCCATCCTGGATATCCCCATCAGTAGGGGAACTGATAATAAATTAGAAGCAAGTCTATCAAAAAAATGACTTAACCAAGTTCTTCATTACCAAAGTAACAACCCATAAGAGAAACTGTGCAAGAACATTATTCAGACAAGAATAAATTCACTACAGCAACTCAGAACACCAAAAAAAAAAAAAAAAGGAAATGTACTGCTTATATAACATTTTGTAAACAAAATGGATACTCCTGCAACTTTATCAAAAAGTGCTTGAATACACCAATCCACTAGAGCAGGGGTCTCCAACCTTGGCAACTTTACGACTTGTGGACTTCAATTCCCAGAATTCCTCAGCCAGCACATACTGGTTGAGGAATTCTGGGAGTTGAAGTCCACAAGTCATAAAGTACTGCACTAGAGTACAACAAGCACACAGTTTGAAACGGATTGTACTGCCATACTTCAGAAATATCTCAAAACCAGCAGACTGTTACACATCATCATAGCAGACCAACTAATGTCCTCCAAAACATCTTAAATAAATCAAAGGAGACAATATCCCAAGATAATAAAACATCTGCATGTGTGATGAACATCTGCAAGCAAGCAACCAAACTCAGAATGTACCAAGGACTCTACAGTTCAACTCTGAGCTTCATATATTCCAGGGGTGTCAAACTGGTGGCCCATGGGCTGAATGCGTCACATGTAGGCCATGCCCACCCCTGCTCTGCAAAGGCAAAAAAAGTCACAATGCATCATGATACATCATGTGATGCGATTGAGTTTGGCACCCATGATATGTTCTCTTCTACTGGGATCACTGATCAATTATATGGATATACCTAGTTCATGATCCAATGACAACTATTGCAGTCACAAAGTTTCTCTTACTTTTCCAAAATTCCTTTATCGGTAGTGCTCATTCTTTCAACCTGATCTGTCACCTTTCATCTGAAGTTATAGAAAAAGTAAATCCATTTTTTTCTGGTGTCACATAACTGTATGCACATACAAACCCATACTTTCTATGAAAGTAATTTGCAATATCTACTGAAGTTTCATAATGCTAATGTTCAAAGTGGATTTTATATGCTATAAGCAATTATTATGGCATTCTAAGTAACTTACATTACTTTTAAGAATTGCCCTCTCCTCCCCAAAATGTTTCCATGCGTAAAAGCTGTGGGTAAAAGCTGAAGCCAAACTGATCACATCCTAGTTCTGCCTGTTTCAGCTGATATAATTATCATGCTTGGTGGACTATTTGCTAATTCCTTTCCAATCCTGTTAAATGACTGGAAGTTGTCAAAGGGTTTAATTTGCATCACATATTTCCACAGTGACTCTTAGACCAATGCTTTCAGCTTCTAAATCAGTGATGACTTTCATCACCTCTAGCAATTTACAGTGGATATAAAAAGTCTACACACCCCTGTTAAAATCCCAGGTTTTTGAGATATAATTTTTTTTTCATCTTTAATATAACATAAAAGCTGTAGAATACAATTGGAAAACAAACTGATGTCTTTTAAGGGAAAAATAATAAAAATGTACAATGTGGTTGCATAGGTATGCACACTGACTTACAAATAGAGATGCTGCTGGCTTCAGAATTAACTAATCACATTCAAATTTATGTTAAATAATACTCAGTACATGCTTGCCATCAATTAAAGTGACTCTGATCAAGCCCATTTAACGTTCAGCTGTTTTAGTAGGATTTTCCTGATATTTATTCAGTTGCTTCTTATAGCAAAAATCATGGTCTGCAAAGTGATTACAAAGCATCAGAGGAATCTCATTGGAAGGTATCAGGCAGGAAAAGCATATAATTTTTGCCCAAGGCATTGGATATACCATGGACCACAGTGAACACAGTCATCAACTTCTTCTTCTTTCGGCTGTTCCTGTTAGGGGTTGTCATAGCGAATCATCTGTTTCCACCTAACTCTATCATTGGCATCCTCTATGCTAACCCCAATTAAATTCATGTCCTATTTTAGCGCATCATATATCTCCGCTTTGGCCTTCCTCTTGACCTCTTGCCTGGCAGTTCCATCTCCAACATCCTTTTACCAATATAACCATTCTCCCTCCTCTGCACATGTCCAAACCATCTCAGTCTGGCCTCTCTGACCTTGTCCACAAAATAGCTGATCTAGGTTGTCCCTCTGATGTGCTCATTCCTAATCCTGTACATCCTGGTCACTGCTAAAGACAACTTCAACATCCTCATCTCTGCTACCTCCATCTCTGCCTCTTGTCTTTTCCTCACTGCTACAATCTCTAACCCATACAGCATAGCTGGTTTTACTACTGTCTTATATACCTCTCCTTTGATTCTTGCTGACACTCCTTTGTCACACAACACTCCTGACACCTTTCTCCACCATTCCAACCTGCTTGCACTCACCTTTTCACTTCTTTTCCACACTCCCCATCACACTGGACTGTTGACCCCAAATACTTAAATTCCTGCACCTTCTTGACCTCAGCCCCCTGTAACCTCATCATTCCATTTTCCGCCCTTTTGTTCATACACATGTATTCTGTCTTACTATGGCTGACTTTCATTCCTCTTCTTTCCAGAGCATACCTCCACCTTTCCAGATGTTCCTTCACCTGCTCTCTGCTCTTACTACAGATCACAATGTTATCCGCAAACATCATTGTCCATGGAGATTCCCATCAGACCTCATCTGTCAACCTGTCCATCACCATATCAAACAAGAATGGATTCAGAGCTGATCCTTGATATAGCCCTACCTCCACCTTGAACTCCTATGTCTGACCTACAACACATCTCACTACTCTCGTACTTCTCTCATACATATCCTGAACTATTCTGATGTATTTCTCTGCCATCCTGACATCCTCATACAGTACCATAGCTACTCTCTTGGTATTCTGTCATACGCTTTCTCTAAATCCACAATGATGCAAAACAGCTCCTTCTGACCATCTCCATTAACATTCTCAGGGCAAAAATTGCATCAGTAGTGCTCTTTCTGGGCATGAAGCCATACTGCTGCTCACAGATATCCACTTCCTTTCTTAGTCTAACTTCCACTACTCTTTCCCATAGCTTCATTGTGTGGCTTATCAACTTTATTCCTCTGTAGTTGCTACAACTCTGCACATCACCCTTGTTCTTAAAGTTTGGCACTAGAACACTTCTCTATTCCTCGGGCATCTTCTCATCCCTCTGAAATCCTGTTGAGCAAACTAGATAGAAACCTCACCGCTGTCTCTCCTAGACACTTCCACACCTCCATGGGTATGTCATCCGGACTAACAGTCTTTCTACTCTTCATTCTCCTCGGAGCCTTCCTCACCTCATCCTTTCTAATCTTTGCTATTTCCTGCTCTACAAGTCACCTTTTTCCCTCTCATTTTCCTCATTCATCAGTTCCTCAAAATACTCCTTCCATCTTCTCTGCATACTCTCCTCAGTTGTAGCACCTTTCCATCTCAATTTTTAAATGATCCTTAGCTGACGCCTATCCTTCCTATCTCTAACTCTCTGTCACACTAATCTGTATAAGACCTTCTTACCTTCCCTATGTCTAACCTGGAATATGACTCCTCATATGCTTTCTGTTTGGCCATTGCCACCTCCCTCTTCACTCTGTGCTGCTATTTTTTAAATCCTGTCCACTGTTTTCAGTCATTTCTATGTCCCACTTCTTTTTAGCTAGCCTCTTCCTCTGGATGATGAACACAGTCATCAACAAGTGCAGAAAAGACAACAATGACATTACCAAAAACTGGATGCTCCTTCGAAATTGATGAAAACACAAGAAGAATACTGTCCAGGATGCTACCAATAGGCCTAAACAATATTAAAGGAACTGCAGAAAATTCTAGTAAGTATATTGGTTGTAAACTATGTGTGACAACAATGTCCTGTGTTCTTCATATGTCTGGGTTGTGGAATAGGGTGACAAAATCTGTTTTCTTTCTAGAAAAACATTCAGCCGTGGCTACATTTTGCAAAAACCTACCTCAAGCCTGACAAAACCATAAAGGAAAATGTGTTATGGTTTGATGAGACCAAGCTTAAACTTTTTGGCCATAATTCCAAAAATATTTTTGGTGCAAAGACAACACTGTACATCACCAAAAGTACAACAGACCCACAGTGAAGCATGGTGGTGGCAGCATTATGTTTTGGGGTTGCTTTTTCTTTAGATGGAACTGGTCTTTAGTCAAGGTGGAAAGAATTATGAACAGTTCCAAATACCAGTCATTTTGGAACAAAACCTTCAGACTTCTGCTAAAATGCTGAAAATTTCTCCAAATCAACACAAGAATACCTTCCTCAGAAGAAGATCAAAGTTTTGGAATGGCCAGAGTCCAAACCTGAATCCAACTGAAAATCTGTGGGTTGACCAGAAGAGGGCTGTGCAAAGGAGAGCCCTTGCAATCTGACAGATTTGGAGTGCTTGTGCAAGGAATTGTGGGCAAAGATTCCAGGGCAAGATGTGCTATGGTGACAGGTTCCAACCCCAAAAAACTGAATATTGTCATAAAATCAAAAGGTACTTCAACAAAATATCAGTTTCAAGGTGTGCTCCCATGCTTCCACTTTATTGTGATTTTTTGATTTTTATTTTTCCCCTAAAAGATTTTACTTTGATTTTTCAATTGAACTGTACAGCTTATGCATTACATTAAAGGCGGAAAAAATTCTGAAGTGATTTATCTTGGTCTGATTTTTTACATTTCAAAACCCAGGCATTTTAACAGGAGGTAATACACTTTTTATATAACTGTATATGGTACTTTTAGGAAGGAAGATAATCAGTATTAGTCAACATTATTCAATCATTATTCTTGCCCATTTAGTATTGTGTCTGTGTATGATTCTATCTTGATACATGGTAGATTAATGGGAACAGGACTGCATTTTAATCTGTCATACTTATTTATATGTCTTAAATACAGGTTTATCCAACAACTGGCTATCAAAACAAAATATAATTTTTCCCATTTGTTTATAGAATAACAATTTTCATCTCCATGAAGTAGAGTAAGAAATTATGATGCATGAGTTTAGCTAACCTTTTAAGAGCTTCAATTAGCTTCTTACCTTAAAAGTGACAGGAAATCTAATACAAATTTGTAGGGTCAAACCACTCATACCTTCTACCTTTCTCTATTAGCCTGTTAGCTAGGTGACTCTCCATCAAGGCTTTGTGGATCTAACCTATTTGTCCTTTCAGTTCTTGCCTTCATTTATTTCTCTGCCCTTCTCTTCACTATATTTTTTCTCTGCTCTTGAGACTGCCTTGCTGATGACTACCGATCTATTGTACTTGCTGAGCATAGTAATATTCAACACAGATCATAAATAGAAGTTAGCGATCAGCTATTCTGATGGGTTGTTTTCTACCTTTGTTATTTTGCTATAGGAGAAAGTGTTTGTTTTAATGCTGGTGTTGTACTTTGGTGAGTATCATTCTGGTTTTAACCATCTTAAAACAACCTCTTTAAAGCTAAGAAGTATTACTTCACTCTGCAATGTTGAAAGCCAGTCAGTTGGTGCTAGGGTGATGTTTCTGACTGTCCTGTTCAATTTGCTAAAAAGGATGTTTGCTCCAAAACATTGTTGGCTTAATGACACAATTGTTTTTTTTAATGCCATTTTCATTATCTATTTAATGCGATACTGTCGTATTGGTGAAACTATTTTAATATTTCTAGTATGTTGTTCCATTGACTCTATTAGGTTAAAATATTCTTTGCAACCAGACTGAATAAAATATACCAGAGACTCAGATTCTGTCTTTAGCTCACATTCTATACTTGCTTGGTATGTTGCTTAATTTTGAAATATTTAGTTTAATGACACGAGTTAGTTAAAACTGTTATCTAAAGTTACTTTGGTGACTGTAAGGCTAACATTCTGTAAGGCTAACATTCTATTGATTTTATTAATTTTGTCTACTAGACAAATTTATATGGTTTCTTATCTACCAGTGGCAATCTGGGTAGCAAACAAAGATGAAAACATAATGCAATTATTACGATCAGTTGGAAGAGATAAAACAAAAGCTGAGTCTGAGTTCCCAGTAAAAATTTCATTACCTTAAATCACACACAACCACATCAGAGCTCCATTAACATCCTGACCTCAAGATTTCTGAATTTGATCCAGAAATACACTGCTATTAAATTTGATCCAGAACTATATAGCTATTAAAGTCAATCTTTTGCTTACTCCTTTCTTTTTAACACTGCTTATGAGAGAAAATATTTATATAATATTTATAAAAATTATCTCCCTCATAATATTTGGAGAAATTGCTCTAAATCTCAAATTTTGTTAAGGGGAATACAAAATAAAGTCAAGGGAAGAATTGATGGTAGAAAGACACAGTTGCCAATATGTTTCTTATTTACAGTTATTAGAGTTAAAAGACAAAGGAGCTTACAGTTTTAAATATTATAAGATTGAATGGAAAAAATGGAATTATGTATATATAATAAATACATTTTTACTAAAATTTATAAACCTTATTGAAATTCTAAACAAGTGAAATCCCCCCTAAATTCTAAACAAATGTAATTCCCTATGGTAAAGGGGATTACAATTTTAGTTATAATGATAGAACAGTAGGATATAAAAAAATTAAAAAAAAATTAAAAACATACACTGATTCAGAGGAATTTAAAGATTAATATATGTGAGACCAGAAGTCTTCTAGTCTCACTTATATATCACCAAAAGTCTAATGGACAAACAGTTGTAAAACTTGGTTTTTGTGGAACTTGGTATTTGTGTATAAGTGTAACAAAATTATTGTATGCAGAAGGATGGAAAAATTCCACCATACCTACAATGGAGGAATAGTTGGTGAAGATAATGTAACTTGCTGAGGTGGCCAAATTCACTTCTTTGACTAGAGAAAAAAACAATATATTTATTGCTGACTGGAAATGCTTTGCAGACTTTTTGCGGAATACAGAAAAAAAACCCCTTATTTACGGTTTTGATGATTAGAAAGGATAGATTATAAAAAGAAAATAGACATGCTGTAACTTTAGAGAAAACATAAATTTATAATTGTGATTAAAACTGCTGTAAAGAAAATGCCAAACAATTTATTTTTTAAAATCTTTCTTCTTTCTTTTCTATTTTTCTTTTATGTTTTCCCCCTTTTTGTACTTTATCTTCTTTGCTTTGTTTTTTCCTTACTTTATATTGGCTTGTGGTAGTTTTATTTTCCTTTTTAAAACTAGCATTTAATTATACTTTTATAAAAGCAATCAAATATGTACTATGATTAGGTTGGTGAAAGATGAGGCCACCAATATGTGTGTGGGAATGTTAGATTTTCATTCCACCTTTATTATTTGTATAAATAACTCAAAGCACTTAACATACCTAATATTCTTTCCTCCGCCTCCTTTCCTCACAACAACCAGTGCGTGAGGTGAGGGGGGGTGGGCTGAGAGAGAATGAATGGCCCAAAGTCACACAGCCAAGTTTCATGCCTAAGGCAGGAGTAGAACTCAACCACTGCCCCAAAATTGTTCTCCATTTTCATAATAGCTGCCTAAATGAACAGGAGAACAGAGTGAGTTAGGTTTACTAATGACATCCTGTCAGCTTTTATCCCAGAGTCTTTGCCTAATTAACAAAAAGCTGAAGTATCCCCATTAAAAATAGGTGATCTGGAGAGAGGCCAATTTAACTAATGTTCTGCAAATTTTAAAGCAGGAGTTAATAAATGGGTCATTAACAAGGTAAGGAAGTAATCTTGAAACAGAATGGAACAGAAAAAAATTGAGTCGAAGTTTAGCTGCAGTTAACCAAGCCCTGGTTTCCTGTTTCAAAAAGACTACAGCATTTTGTACTCAGCTGGGTAGTGTTAAGTGGGTTTTCAAAATGCAAGCCTGAATATTAGAGAGCCCTTGAGGTTTTCTATTTATCCACACAAAAATCTTGTAGAGAAGCCTTGAGGCCAGCTTAGCATTGAAAGTTCTAATTGCATCACAAGTGTAGCGTCTATTGCTTGAACAGAAACAATGGATAAGCACAAATAAGCTGGCTTCTGATTTCAGTAGAACAGAATGATGGTGGGTTGATCAGGAGAATGGTGAAATATCAAGCCAAGATGCCCAAAACATCTGACCTGTTCATCTGGGCAGTACAAAATCAACTATTTATTGCAACTGAATATTCTTTCTAAAAAAGTTATTTGACTTTTGATAACCATGTCAAATGTGTATCTGTGCTCCACTAACTGATATGTATGTAAAACGTCATCCAAACTTTATTTATTTGATGGATTTCCTATTAAGTGGATTTTCCCATTTGTTTCCAACTAATGATATATTTCTGCTAGCGTTTACATAAAATTATTTGTATTAATTCCTCAATTGTTTGTGAGAGGGCAGCAACAGCATTCAACACCAGGAACTGTGAAGGAAGAGACATTTTTTTAAAAGCAAAAGGCCCCTGTGCCAGGACAGGTCCGGTATCTTCAACAAACAACAACAACAAAATCATGCCTGCACTGCTGGACATCTGCCACTAACTGAAGTAAACACCATTAGTCCAGATGGATCAGTTATATGTCTCTATTATAATATCTTCAAATATTAATCTATCCCATTCCCATATGAGGTAACAATTATGAGGCAAGCTGGCAATTACATTTTACACAGTAGTTTGAAAAGATCTGTGTCTTATATTCTGCTATTCTGAGAGTTTTCTATTAATAATAAGGCATGTAGCAGGGACTCATGGAATATTATTTTATTTATTTTATTTTTTGACATAATTTATCAGATTGTATACTTTTATCATTATAGTATGGAGAAACTTGGTACTATTTGCCTTGATCTCATACTGGATGGAAGGAAGGAAAGGAAAGGAAAGGAGATAGCTTCTTTAAAAATATACAAACCAACCAATTTCTTGTTTTGTTTAGTTTAGTTCACTCCATGTATATGACATTGAAAACAAGTACTT
The DNA here is from genome assembly GCA_017656035.1 of Myanophis thanlyinensis. Lineage (NCBI taxonomy): Eukaryota > Metazoa > Chordata > Lepidosauria > Squamata > Homalopsidae > Myanophis > Myanophis thanlyinensis. The sequence continues at coordinate 10,938 of JAEANM010017238.1, forward strand.
CTGCATACATTTTCTCCTGTAGAATACTTCTTACTTTTATGTTATAATATTTTGTGTAAAAGTAGATTCCTCTCTGACAGTTTAACTGTAGCAGGCTTCTATCATAGTAGCATACTTCGTTTAAATTCAATTTTTGGGGCAATCTTTTACTCATTAGTTCCTACCTTTTAATCTGACATGTCTCTCGAAATTGCTATAAGGATAAAACAAGTGTTGCAATTTGTAACTTCTCTATAACATTGATTTTGACATTTTCCTTAGTTAAAAACATAGTACATAAACAATACTGTAATAACAGAGTTGAAATATAAAGTAACTCAAATACGTCCAAACCAAGAGCCATTCTTTATCTAAGAAGAGACCTATAGATCTTCCTTTAAACTTTATAATCAGTTACTCCAAGAGTTGTTTTGATTCCTCATAATGTAGATAACTCAGTTGCAAGTAATAGTATAATGACAATAACAGGCCTTTTCACAGTTGCAGTTTAAAGTCAAGGATTACAATATGCAAATTAAACCAGTATCAGGAATACAGAAATTGATTCCGTCTTGCATATTTTCCATCCTGCGGTCTTGTATATTTATTAATTCAGTTTGCCTTAGCCAAGATGATAGGAACGCATAATTATTATCCTGTAGAAGCAGACTAACTTTATTTCCAAGCTTTTCTATGAATGGTTACTTTACCTTTTCAGGTTTACATCAAATATTTCATGGGAGTTACTAACATTAGCTGCTTTGAGCAAAAACAAGGCAAATGGTACCCCAAAACCTATGCATTTACACTTTAATTATATTGTGGACCTGAAAGTGTTTTATGCTTAATAGGACTTTGTGAAATAATGCTCAATAACTAAGCACCCATTTAATCAAATCATAATTACTGTATTACTGATATTCCCAGTGAAATTTTCTCCCAAGGAATTATGTTAGAATTCCTTGGAAAATAGGAGACATAGCTGTAAATTATTTTTAAGGTCATCTGGTCTTTCTTGTCAGCAGATATGTTGTATCATATTGCATGCCATTGGAGGTTTCATCATGTATCTCAACATGTGTAAACAGCTATTGATTGGAAAGACATAGCTTGCTGAAAAGTCAGGGGATCAGTCTCCAATTCTTGATTTTCCTCTGTGTAAAAGCAACAAAATAATAGGAGTCTGCCTTTGTATAATAACTTTTTAAAAGCACCGATGAAAATTTATCATAATCTAAAAGAAATTTCATACAGCACTTGAAGAGCAAAGAAAAGTGAAAGTAAAATAAATTAGAGCTATGTATCTTTTTAATAATGTCAGCCAAAGTGTTCCAGGCTGTAGTGTGATCATATCACAGATGAGACCAGATTTAACAATTCATTTCACTGAATAGCAATTTCCAAGCTCAAAGCAATTCTCGTAAAAACAGATGGTGAATCAGGAAGCTTGCGATCAACCGCAAAAGCATTATGCATAAATGACATATTTTGAGAAATCTGATGCTAAAGTCATGAATATTGTTGACCCTGTGAAAAATGCCCACTTCTGACTCTGTACCACCTTCTGTTTTGAAAGAATCAAAAATACCTAGGAGATGCCGAGGATGGAACGAAAAAGAAACATCTTCTGCTGATTCTTCTTTGCCCTACTCCATTAAAAGATAATGAAATTCCAAAGTTAACTGTGAATATGAATTCACATTAAAATGTTCATCTTATTATGCATTGATTTAGAATAATATAGAGTTATGATTTTCTGAATATTACATTCTGTCCCTGGAGACTGCCTAACTCAGGGATGTCAAACTCAAAGCCCAGTGGCCAGATGTGACCCATGGAGTACTTAGATCTGGCCCATGGGCTGACCAGGAAACAGTGAAGGATTGGCCCGTGGTGTTTTTGCCACCAAAAACAGGCTCCCAAGCTCCGTTTTTGGCTGCCATGGCATCCTGCAACCCCCTGTCAGTGAAAACAGAGCTTGGGAGGTCCGCATTAGGCCTCTTCAAATTAGAATTTTTTTTCAAACGTATGCAAACTGATATTATTCCCATTCTCCAAGGTCTAAATTAACTCAAGATACCACTTACTTTGATC
>JAEANM010017239.1:0-13009 GCA_017656035.1 Myanophis thanlyinensis
ATAAATAAATAAATAATAAAATAAATAAAAAAATCCTATGGAATTGTTATGTTAAACTATTTACCTTGTAAAATAATAGGAAAAATTGGATCTTACCTGGTAGCATTTTCGCTAATGTGAATAGTGTTGAATCATTTGCTACAAAGCAAGAAGAGAACAAAAGAGCAGCATCTTTTCCATGAAGATCAGCCAATTCTTTTTCAAGATCAACATGAAATTTGCTGGTTCCCGAAATATTCCTCGTGCCTCCTGCTCCTGCACCATGTTGTTTCAGTGTTTCCCTGTGAGAAAGGTTCCAACAATGGCATCAAAATTACTTGAGATAACATTATACTTGCAAATTGGATTTATGCCATTACATATAATCATTTCTAGAGTACTTAATTATCACAGATTTTATCCAAGATTCCAAAATCTTAATGAACAAATAACCAATTTGATGAATTTAATGAATAAGCCTCAAAAACAGGTTCTGTCTCAAAAAAGAATTTTTTTAAAAACAAAAAGGACTGCCAAAAAACCCACACCAATTAATCAAGTAATCCAGTTTGGATCATGGGGCTGAATCCACATTGGTCTTGCTTCAGAGCTGACCCAATGAAATCAACGAGGTGCGAAGCAGTAACAACTAAAGCTAATCTCACTGATTTTACAGTTTTACTGTGACCAACTCTGCACAGGAAAAGAAATCTGGGCATCTGTTGCAGTATTCTTAAAAGAATAGCAATACAAGAGCTTGAAATTTGAAGGGAATGACTAGTTGGATGGTAATATATTTGTGTGACTGACTCTCCCTGAAGTTATCTACCCGCCTTACCAGAGTGGAAAGGGTCAACATACACAGTTTTCTTTGAAAACTTCCTACCTAATGAGACCATGAACCATGCCTTTTCTATGGCTGTCCCACCTTATGAAATATAATGAAGTTATCTGATTGTGGTTCATCCCAGGGGACGATTCAATCCTGGATTTTTGTTTCAATTTTATAGTTTATGGTTTTATAGTAACAGGGTTTTACTACTTTTGGGAGCCACAGAAACTTGGGTTTAAGATGACTGGCCATCAAAACTTTTAAATAAATAAATAAATATAGCTATTCTATTTTCCACTGGACCTTCAGTAGACCAAGGGGGAAAAAAGGTTGCCTTGAGGTGAGATGGGCGACAACGGAATTTAATAATAATAAACAAGACAATATTAGGTACAAGAGGGATCCTCAAGATTTATCTGACACAGTACTTCATAATCAAAGAGAATCTAGAAATTAAGTCATCTGGTCAACCTTCTTAAAAATGATTGTGCAAAATTCTACACAATACTAATTAAAAACACTTTATTTTTAATTAAAATACTTACATAACAGCTCCACAAACTCTAGGGTGGCGACTCATTCCAAGATAATCATTGCTGCACCAGACAGACACTTCTTTCTTGTTGATTAAGGATTCTGAATAATCATCTGCCAGGGGAAAAATCTGGGCTCTTCGATTCACAGTTTTAAACACACGATATGTATGATCTTTTTTCTTCTCATCAATCTTCTTCTCAAAAAACTGATCATACTGAAAAGTCGAAACAGCTAAAAATGAAAATACTGAAATATTATTTCTATTTAGATTTAGAATGTGCAAAAACTGCAAGTTTTAATTTCTATCAGTTAGTTCAACAAAGCTAATCCTTACATTTTGGCAAGTTTTCCTGAAGCAGATGAGATACCCTTTCTGGCCTCTGCTTCAACATTATGTCCTGGAATTTCTTCAACAAACCATTTTTCTTTTCACCATCCATCTCAGCATTAACCTCAACAGTACTTTCTGGTGTTTGGGCAAATTCTATACAATAAAATATAGTAACATTAATAATTTAAGGAGCCATTCCAGAATAACTTAATTGTTCAAAAAGATTTCATATACAAAATTACTGAACGGTTCTATATGTTAAGTTTTTCATATGTAAAATCTGTTTGATAAATATAACCTATTACAGGGATTCCCACAGGCAACAACTATTTTATATGCCTTTCGTTTAGGATATGATAGATGATAACACCTTATCCTATGGCGTATGTAATTCATTCTGATTGTGGCCTAGTGTCATTCAATAAGTGTCATAAAGAAGCTTTATTAATTAATGCAGGAGAGAATTAAATACCAGCTAACAAAAAAATCTAAGCCAAACAGAAAAAAGAGCTCAATGATACTTTAAAATCTAGGTAAAAAGCCCTTCCTTCTTCAAATCAAAGTTTGTTGCAATTATTAACCAAGGGAAAGTATGTAGAATCAATAGATGAACATGGGAGTTTAAGCAGAATTATTTGGAAAGTGTTGCAAAATTGTATCTGATTTTAAAAGTTTAATAATTTCTACTTTTTAAAGTTGCTTAGCACAACTACCTTTTTGTATGCTGTATAAACAAACAAACACTCAGACTTTCACTTTCACATTTCGCAAACACACCTTTTCTTACAGCTTGCATTTCTTCCACATCTTCCTGGAGTTCTCGGCTGGCTTCACAGAAAACATTGTTTCCTTCATTCACCTGAGCTGCCAAGAATGGGCATTTACTCACAGGAGCTTGATTAGCACTTGGGCTACCAGCAAATGGTTCACTTACAGAAAGCTGGGGTCTGCTTGCGTTTTGCTTAGAGTCTGTAGAGTTTTTGTTCTCTGAATGAAAAAAAAATTCATAACAGCACAGAAAAATGTGAAGCTGTCTTTGAACAGGTATTTCTTATGCCTCTGTACTTTTGTGTAATACTGTTTACCATCAAGAAGAGCATTCTAATAGGAACATTATGTATGCTTTTAGTGTCTTAAATACAGCTTCTGTGCACTGCATTATTCAAGGTCCCTTATGTATCAAAAAGTAAAAATGGATTTCCTTCTAAAACTATTAGCATTGAAGATATTTTCTACTCAAATCCTTCCAAAGAGCACATTTAAATTATCCAGCAAAACTCTATAGACTATGCTGTCCATTATTTTGCTTCCCTATAAATATTTTTATATTTATTGTCTAACAGCAAGTTTATTGAAAACACAACTTCATTTCACTATTTGCATGTTAATAATTTGAAAAATCCAGATCAGCTATACTTCCCATCAATTGTTTTGACTGAATACATGCATACAATTGTAGCCACCAAAATGCAGAATCTTTTGCATGCTGCGTGTGTTCTGAAGAAAACTGTTAGATATTTATATGTACTTATAAGAATAAACATAGTATGAAGTTCAAACAATGCAATGCTAAATTTATAGCTTCTAGAAGTTTCCTTCCTATCAAGCAGGCTTTAGAAGCCTTATTGCTTAATGCACCAAAAGTATACTTTAGTAGTGCCTAAAACAGTTATTGAAAATATTGTCTACAATAAAAGCGAGAAATTATGAACAAGTCTTTTTCTATTTGGGGCAGCTATAGCATACTGCTCTACACAAGGTCAACTTTGTTTACATGCTATTTTCCTAGCTTTATGCTTTTTTTCACCTCTGTTCCTAGTTTCTGCTGGATGCAAAGTACAATATACTTTGGCCTTTAACTCATTGAATGATGTTCAAAGTTTAAATAGGCTGCTGGCTTTCCCAAAAATTGTCAGATAGGCTTAACATATGAAATGTTATTTTCAGAATTATTATCAAGTCAATTTATCAATTAAGAAATAAAGTGCAGCATGCTTCAATGCAGTGCTTATGTCCAGATTACTTTTAAATTGAATAAATTGTTAAACAATGTATCCAAGCACATTTTCCCCATGAGACAAAATATTTCTGCAAGATCAAATATGGGTTGGTTACTAGGACCAGAGGTTTCTTCTTCAGACCCAAAGTTGATCTTGCAATATTATACTGGGACACGTATATTTGCTTTCGTTCATCAAAAATTTTTTGTTCATGGCAGATCAAATTAGTTAATTTAATAAGTCTAGACTTACTCTCATTGGCAGAAGTTGATTCTTCAGTTTGCTGGCACTGAGTTGCCGAAGTGCTTATAGCTCTTGAAGCAGGCTTGGTCACAACTTCCATCATTTTGGGGCAATTCTGAGCATAGAACAGAAGGGATTTGCCAGCTTTCTGCAAGAAAGTTTGTGATACTCTTGACAGGAATGGGCAACGACGGACAATGGTTTCCATTTTCAGAAGTCTGGCTGAAAGTATAAAATAAATCTGTGCTTCATACACTCTAAAATGCAAACAAAAATGTACACAATTGTTTACTTTCAAGTTAAATGCTAGGGTTTTTTTCATATAGTTTATCATATTTAGAAAGTACTGTAACAAAATAATTCACTCACAGAGCTTTGAATGTATTTGAAGCTTTTATATATACATGAGATACATTACAGCCTACACTACATATCTACAGGCTAAGTCTTGGGGGGGGGGGGAGAAGCTTTTTTTTTTGCAATACTGCAATGTCTATGTATGATCAATCTTTTCACAGCTACAGCAAGTTAGCCAATTTAATACCACCAAATATAATCAGACCGCACTGAGCTATATGAATATCTGTAAATATTGATATACAAATTCAGAATTATGTACCTCTTGTACTGCTCTAAATACAAATATGTGGTATACTGGAAAATATATTACAACATAAAATTTTTGCTAAGTAGTTTGTTCTACACGGAGTTATCAGACTATAACTTAACCTTCAAATTAACCTTCCATCTATTGGCAAGGGCAGGCTTTGTGTATGTACCTGAAGTTATGTTACAATATAAGCCTTTGCAGTGTTAACATAGTCTCCGAAGCAGAGTTTCTGAGAGCATGAAACACTGCAAGGGGTTATTTTATGGCACAACCTATAGTAAATAAAACAACTGAAGGAAAGAAAACGGGGGAGGGGAGGTTCCAAAACTAAACTCTGGTACCCCTAAATTGGCTGTAACGGTGCTTTCAAGTCAGCCTTGACTCCTGAAGTCTGCCTGCACAAGTCCCCTAGAGTTTTCTTGCCAAGGTTGTCAGAAGGGGTTTGCCATTGCCTCCTTTCCAGCGCTGAGAGAAAGTGACTGGCCCAAGTCACTCGAGCTGCCTTTCTACTTCAAGACAGGACTAGTTTTCCAGGTTGTGGCGCCTGCTACCTTTAACCACGACACCAAACTGGTCCACAAGTGCTTGAGGCTTCAACCTAGCTAGCACACCCCTTGTCCCTCGGACGCAGCCAGGCCGGGTCGTTTGGGATTCCTGGCCAAGAGAGCGCCCTTCTCAGTGGTGCCTCTTTCCTTTAAACCCAGAGACAAGGGCGGGAGAGGGTGAGGTTCTTTCCCGGGGACGAAGCCCTCCCCGGCCGCCTTCTGCCACCGCCCCGGCGATTCAAAGCGGCGACCAAGACGCCGGCCGCCCGTCCCCGGTTAAACTCCCCCGGCGCCTCAGCTGGGCGGCCTCGCGCAAGGTCAAGGCGAGGAGAAGCCGCCCCGAGCCGCCGCTTTCCTCCTCTCGCGCCCCTTCCCCTCCCCCACTTCCGAACTCCAGGCTGTCCTCGCGCTGCCTCGGCCCTCACCTGCCAAACCTTTCCACTTCTGAGAGGTTCCCTCGGAACGCTTCTCCGTGTGTATGTATATATATGTTGAGCGCGAGGGCGAATTGCGCAGGCGCGGAAGAAGGTGCGCCCGGCTAGATCTTGGCAGCTGCGCAACTTGGAGCAATTCTCCGCAAGAGGCGGAAGTAACTCGTCTCACTCTCTCTCTTTCTCTGTGAATGTATCGTTCCGCGGCGGTAAAAGAGACCTTTGGGTCCCGCCGCTTTCTTGGGTCGAGGTTAGGGGTTGGGGGTTGGGGGTTGGGGGGGGCGGGGGGGGGGGCGTCGCGCGGGGAAAGAAGGAGGCGGCGAGGGAGAGGGAACGCACCGCGTTTCGTGAACAGGCGGAATTGCAGCCAGTAAATACTACAGAGTCGGAGGTGCTGATCCCTCCAAGAGTGGTTCTGAAGGGAGAAGGGACAATTAGACTCTGTATCTCTTTGCTCTCTTTTCTTTTCCAAGCTTTCAGGATCAGAATATATTTCGTACGTATAAATCAAGTTGCTGCCTTAATGGTCGCTTTGCGACCCCTTCACGTGCCCGTCGCCCCCCTTTTTCGGGGAGTTGTTCCTTAAAGCGGGCAAGGGTAAGTCACGCGACTGCACCGATCCCTGGAACTGAAGCCAAACGGGGACGTGGAGCATCCTCGAAGTTGCGCAAGTTCCTGGGATGAGTGTATGCTCAGTGTGGGGAATTTCCCCTCGTCTGCCTCGACAGCCGGAAGAAAAGAAGGAGATCTTTGGAAAGATGCAATTTAGGCCCATACAAATGAAACAGGAAATTGACACAAATAGTTATTTCTTTTCTAAACATAATTTCTCTTCTAAAGAAGTCCCTTGGATTCAAGCTAAAGAGCTTGGATGGCAGACAGGCTTGTTTTAACCTCTATTCCAATTCAAATCTTTATTGTCAATGCACAACATGGGTGCAGTGAAATTGAATTCCTAGGAGTGTCAGTTTTGTATCTTTACCAAGAGGGGAAAGGGAAAGATTCCAGGGCAAAGTATTTCCCTAGAGATCTTCCTCCTTTCTGTTAATGAGGGTAGCTGTCAGCCTCTGAGAAAGAGGTGAAAAGTGCGGTTGGCCGGATAGTCAGGATGATCTGGATCGAGTTTGACCCGTTTGTACTCATCCTAGGTTAGGAATGAGGAGCAATCAGAGCTGCCGATCTTCTCTGCCTTTCCCAAAAACCTGTTCTGCAATCTGAACCCTTTAGTAGTTTGCATGGGAAAATCTGTGTTCTTACCAATGCCTGATGAGGAAGAAAAGTTCTGGCTCAAGGTACTTGGTGAACCCTATGATCATTAAAGTGATCATTAAAATCATTTAGCATGTCCTGTGAACCTGACCAATTGTATATTTAGTGAAGCTTGGCTTAAGATAATAGGAAGCCAACCTACACAAATTCAAATGTGTGTGCTCTCTCATTAATTCTTTCAACTTTTCAGAAACAGATTGGTTGTTGTGAATGGGGTCATATCTCAAACTTGTGTGTCTTAAGCACCTCTGAAAAATTACAGAAAAGCTATTTTCTCAGCTTGTCACAGTGCAAATAAAGCTGATCTCTAGGGCTGAGAAGCAAGGACTCTGTGATCAAATCTCCAAGCCTGACAGATGACGGAAGCAATCCATAAAAACTCTGATACTATTTGTGAGTGGCAGTGGTGAGAATATTCATTACAGATGCTTGTTGTGTTGCTTGATTTTTGCATTGTACATTAACCTTTTATCATCAGATGGAACTTAATCAATGTTTGCCTCAGGGCAGCAGAGGCAAACTTCATTTTATTCTTGTAGGCATGATGATCTATAATTTAAGTTTAAAACGTGAACTGGCAAGGACATAGAAGGTGTTAGTTTTTAAAAGTCAGATTGAGTTGGCATGTAATGAAACTGTTATAACAATGGATGGGCAGGGTGCAGGCAAGTGAGGGATGGACATGCTTATAGCTGAAGAAAAACATGTGGGCATCTAAAGACACTTCCCATACAGTAAAATGCTGGCTTGAACCCAAAGGCTTGGCTAAAATTTGACTGAAAAATTCCAGTCTACATCAGCCAAGAGAGATTTAATTGAACTGTCTTTTCACTAAATTTGCAAGCAGAGCTATACTGTATAAGGGAAGCGCTATTTCTTCGTTGAAAGAAAGTTTAAAATTTGACCCTGAATGTTTTGGTCTTGGTTTCAATAGCTGAAGAATAAAGTAATTTAAAAGTATAGTTAACAATTTAGTCTGGCAACTGTTGAGCTGCCTTTCAGAAGGAAGAGGGGGCAAAACAGCTTGAAAGCTAGCAAGCTTCAAATATTCCTTATAATAAGGTATTTTTGTAAAGCAAAGAGAAACCCTCAAAAGGAACTATAATATATAATTATTTTTGAATTACAGTGGTAAGCCAGGCAATATTGAGAAATTCAAGCTCTGAAAGGAATTCACTTCCTAACCAAGTCCATATGTATTTTATACTAATAGTGGTAACTAATGATTTATCATAACATATGAAGGGTAGTCCCTTTCTTTTCCCCTATTTGGTTCAGAGTTAAACTGTGGCTGCCTTCTAGTAAAGGAAAGTGGGCAGGGAACAAACAGGATTAGGTGTGGGGTATTTCCTGGTTATTGCATGCGAAAGATGTGTGACCTCAGTACTATGATTCAACAATTCCCAAGTTTAAAAATTCACAACAATATACAGTGTAACCAATGAAAACAAAATGACTCAAGGGATATTGGAAGAGTTCCTGTTTCTTAAACTGTGTGCTACTACATTGTCTTTTTCTACATTCTCAGATTTACATATTGTATTATTAGTGTTTATTTTTATCCTGCCTTTATCACTTTTATAAATAACCTAAGACAGTGAGTGTATCTAATGCTCCTTCCTCCTATTTCCCCTACAACAACAAAACAGGGGAAGGGAGTAGGGCTGAAAGTGAGTGTTTAGCCCAAGGTCAGCCAGCCTGCTTTCATGCCTAAGGTGGGAAGGAGAACTCACTGTCTCCTGGTTTCTAGCTTCGTGCCTTAGTTTGCTACATCCAGTATGATTTTAAAAATAGTTTTAAATTGGTTTTTATGTATTAACTAATAATGTGCATTGGACTCCATTGATTCTGAGTTGAAATGTGCTTTTTTGTGTTGCAGAAAGGCAGCTAAGTCTGCACAAACATGAACAAACAACTCAAATTCATTAGCTTGCATTTACTTTTCTTATCCAAGTGAGGAGGGGAGTTGAATGGTTTGACACAGAGGTGAAATTCAGCAAGTTCTAGCAGGTTCTCTAGAACTGGTAGTAAATTTTCTAAGCAGTTTGGAGAGCAGTTTGTTTTTTTCCACTTTACAGGGTTAATCCTGTAAGGAAGGCAGGAAAAAAACATTCTGGTGTTGTTTCTAGCCTAATCTTTATTGCCTTGCTTACAGAAACTGCCCACCCAGTCACATGACACACACGCCAGCCATGCTCACCAAGCCACGCCCACAGAACCGGTAGTAAAAAAATTTGAATTCCACCACTGGTTTGACAGCCTCCAAAGGCATTGCTTGTATATAAAAGGTAGACCTCTGTTAGTCACAGTACTTTTGGGGAGGAATGTTGAGATTTTGGCTGTGTATTATGTTCTTCTTTAGGTTTGAAGAAAGGTTTGATGAGCTTGAGGGAGAGGAATGATTTACGGCTCATGTACTTTTCTGAATAATGTACTTTATTTCTCTATTCGAGCTTCTCAGCCAGATACAAGACTTTCTCCTACCATTCTGTAGCTCATTAAGCAATTTTACCCTGCATTTCATATGCTGCCTGGCTATCTAATCACAGGATGTGCATAGAAATTTATAGCTGCCCTTTCTTCCTGGAGCTCAAGGCAGTGCCCATAGCAATACCACTTGAAACTTTGAGGGAGGAGGAAGTTGTTTTGTATGTTTTTGATAAGGTTTGCACAAGATGTTGCTATTGTAGATTGAATTCTGCCTCAATTGTAGATTTTATCTATTGCTGTTTTTCTGATGTTTATTTTGCATTGTGATTTTAAATGGTGTTAGTTATCCAGAATGGCTAGGGCAAGATGTAATAAACAAGGAACATTTTATACAAAATGATGTATGAAATCTAAAACATGAAACATGGTCATGTTTTTATGAGAAGGAAATAGAATACCATACAGCTTTAAACTGTGCTGAATTCTCTGAAGGGATGTGCATTTAAAAAAAAAAATTCTGTTCTCTCTTCAGACAGTGGCATATCTCTGGATTACAGCTATGGCTTTATTAGGAGGAGTGACACCATGGAAGATGTGTTTGTCCACCACACGGCTATTATGGAGAATATTGTTAGGAATTTATGTTATAATTTGGCTGGTGGAGATTTAGAATTTGACTTGGTTATGGGAGGCAAAGGAGTAGAGGCTGCTAATGTCACCAGGCCTGGTGGTGTCCCAGGCCATAGCAGCCAATTTTTAGTTGATGGTAATCAACGCCACTTCCGAGGCATAAATGATCAGGAAAGATCCTCTGCACATTACCCCCTCTGGGATCATAGATCCAACTGTTAGGGATTTTTTAACGAGGTTAGAGAGAGGGGCATTTGAGCGGGGGTTAGGGGATTCCCCCGTTTAAGGTTGAGGCCAGACCAGGGGTTGGGTGCGCTAGGGAGGTCTTAGGGGCAGGGGGTCCGATTCAAGGAAGGGGGGATTGTGACAAGGGAGAGGTGCAATCTATTCACATGGTCGTAGGGAGGGGCAACTATGGCGGGTATAGGGGGCTGTATCGGGTTCGGGGAGTGCGCCCCTGTTGGTTACGTACAGTGGCGTGCTCCAACCCCCAAGGTACCTCCCGTCCCCGAGTGGTCAGTGTCATCGGGCCTTGAGCCTACGGCTGATGTTATGTAATCCCAGATCCGTTAGAAATAAGCTCCCCTCATTCATGATTTTATTCGAGAGGGAGGTGTGGATCTGGCAGGTATTACTGAGACCTGGGTGGGCCCAGAGGGGGGTGTTCCTCTGGTGGAGTTATGCCCACCTGGGTTTCGAGTGTTTCACCAGCCGAGAGCTCAAGGAAGAGGTGGGTGGTGGTGGCGGTAGTTATTAAGGAAGACCTTCATCCGAGGGAAGTCACTGTTTCTCAGATGACCGGTTGTGAATCCCTTTGTGTGAAGTGGGGCTCTGGGGGTCAGATAGGCCTACTATTCACATACCTGGCTCCCTGCCATGTGACGTTGGCCCTCCCTGAGCTCCTTGAGGTCATAGCTGGCCTGGCGGTGGAGACCCCCAGACGTATGGTTATGGGGGACTTCAACCTTTCATCTGCTGGCGCGACCTCTGGGGTTGCTCAGGAATTCATGGCTTCCATGACAGCCATGGGTCTGACCCAATTAATTCGGGACCCCACTCACATGGGAGGTTACATTCTGGATCTAGTTTTTGTCTCTGATTGGTGGCAGAGTGATCTAGGCATAGGGGACCTTCACATAGAGCCCGTCATGGTCACATCATTCACTCCTCAGATTGGACTTCCATTCCACACTCCCTCACCGCAGGGAGGTGGAGCTGATGAAATGGTTCCGCCCCAGGCGCCTGATGGATCCTGAAAGGTTCCAGACGGAGCTTGGGCCATTTCCCGAGGCACACACACACGACCCTGTCGAAGACCTGGTGGCCACCTGGGAAATGGTGGCCTCTGGGGCTCTTGACCGGGTCGTGCCTTTGCGGCCTCTCATCCGGCACCGATCCCAATTGGCCCCCTGGTTTTCCGGGGAGTTTAGGGAGATGAAACGCTGGAAGAGACGCCTAGAGAGCAGTTGGTTGTCCACCCGTGCCGAATCTGACCGAACACTTTTACGATCCCATATTAGGACATATTTAATAGCGATAAGGACGGCAAAGCGGTCTCACTTCTCCGCCCTTATTGTGTCCGCAGAAAACCGCCAGACCGCCCTCTTTAGGGCGACCCGCTCCCTCCTTGATATTGGGCAGTGGGAGGATCCCTTGCAAGGGCGGGCCGAGGATTTTTCTTGTTTCCTGCAGGATAAAATCACTTAGATTCGGGGGGGGGGGGGTTGGACTCTGACTGGGCTTCTCCGGATGGGGGGGTGGGGCTGGTTTTGGGTGAGATTACCTGGGCTGAGTTTGACCCTGTGGCCCCAGACGAAGTGGACAGATTGCTGGGTGGCCTTAATGCCACCAAATGTTCGTTAGACCCATGCCCCTCCTGGCTAGTGTCAGCTACCCGGGAGGTGACGCAAGGTTGGTTCCAAGGGATTATTAATGCTTCTTTGAGAGAGGAGTTCTTGCCTGCCACCTTGAAAGAGGCGGTGGTAAGACCTCTCCTCAAGAAGCCATCCCTGGACCCAACCTTGCTGTCTAGTTATCGGCCAGTCTCCAACCTTCATTTTTTAGCGAAGGCTGTTGAGACGGTGGTGGCACGACAGCTTCCTCAGCATCTGGATGAAGCATTATACCTGGATCCTCTCCAATTGGGCTTCAGGCCCAGTTTCAGCACGAAGACGGCTCTGGTCGCGTTGGTTGATGATCTCTGGAAGGCGCAGGACAGGGGTTACTCCTCTGTCCTGGTCTTATTAGATCTCTCGGCGGCTTTTGATACTGTCGACCACAATATCTTGTTGCGGCGGTTGGAGGGTTTAGGAGTGGGAGGCACTGTGTTTCGGTGGTTCTCCTTCCTCTCCGATCACTCACAATGTGTGTTGACAGTGGGGGTGAGATCGGCCTCGAGGCCCCTAGCATGTGGGGTGCCTCAGGGGTCGGTGCTCTCGCCCTTGCTGTTTAACATTTATGTGAAGCCGCTGGGTGAGATCATCTGTGGTTTTGGGGTGAGTTTTCATCAGTACGCTGATGATACTCAGCTGTACATCTCCACCCCAGGCCACCCCAACGAGGCCGTCAAAGTGATGGGCCATGGCCTGGAGGCCATGCGGAGCTGGATGGGTCAGAACAGGCTCCAGCTCAACCCGGCCAAAACCGAGTGGCTGTCGTTTCCTGTGCCCAGATACAGCCAGCTTACTTTATCACTGGCCATAGGGGGGGGAGATCTTGCCCCCCACGGAAAGGGTTCGCAACTTAGGTGTCCTCCTGGATGCACGGCTGTTGTTGGAAGATCATATCACAGCCGTCTCCAGGGGGGCTTTTTATCAGGTCCGTAGGATCTTCCAGTTGCGTCCCTTTCTGGATTGGGACGCCATTTGCACAGTCACTTCTGTCCTCATGACCTCCCGTCTTGACTATGCCAATGCTCTCTACGTGGGGCTCCCCTTGAAGAGCATCCGGAGGCTGCAGTTAGTCCAGAATGCGGCTGCATGGGTGATTATGGGAGCTCCTCAGAGCTCCCATGTTACACCTATCCTGCACGAGCTGCACTGGCTTCCTGTGGCTTTTCGGGTTCGATTCAAATTGTTGGTGATCACCTTTAAAGTGCTCCATGGCTTAGGACCCGGGTACTTACGGGACCGCCTGTTGCCACCATCAGCCTCCAGCCGGCCAGTGCGTTCCC
>JAEANM010017241.1:0-13009 GCA_017656035.1 Myanophis thanlyinensis
CTGGGGTAACAGAGTCAAACTCATCCCAGAAAATCTCACCCAAGACCGGCCCCACCTCCCGCTCCAGAGAAGCCCAGATGAATACCTAAGGAAACACACACACACACACACACACAGCAAGAATGTGATTATTTAAGAATGTAATTTTTATGAATAAGTCTGTTCTACTGCTAACTGTCAATACAGCTTTAGAAGGAGACATTTCCAAAAGGTGAGAAATGGGTATGGGAATTGAGGCCCACAGCAGCTTGGAATCAAGCAGAGTCTGCAGCCTGAATTTCAATAGTGAAGAGAAGACCAGTAGGAGAACCAATTAAAAGGCATGAGTCATAGTTTAATAGCTTACCTGGCAGCAATGGACTAAAGGTGCCACAGTTAATATTGAAATCCCGCACAGATTATGGAATAATTTGTAGCACTGAGGTATGATGTGGGAAACTAGCATCCAAGATACCTGGAAGATTTCATCATTACAGCTTGGAGGAGGGACTTCTCACCTTCCCTAGCTATCTGTCATTTTCTCTGTTCTAAATGATGGGATGCAGTTGAAAGCAGGAGTATAAAAATATACCATGAAGGGTGTCCTTCCATCACCTTTTCTGTGGACTCCCAATATGTTGGGTGGGAAAAATATATTTATTGTACTTGTGTAGTAGATTGGGTTTTACTTTAAAAAAGTGTTATTTAAGTTTTAAACTCATTCATTCCTAACCTCTCAGTGAAAAAGTCAGGCCAGCAGAAGTTGCATCTTGGAGTCTATTCTTGACAATATACCACATAAATCCCTAAGCTGTCAGAAGTTTTGTACTTCTGCTTCACAATATTTTTTTCCTTTTTAGATTTGCTAAAGAAATAAATTTAATGGATAAAAAATGGTAGCAAAGTATTGGAGAATTACATATGGGAGATTGTCATCTGGATGTTGTCCAACTCCCATTTGCAATAAAAACTTTCTAGTAGGATTAATAGATAAATATTTTCTCCATTAGAGCTATTAAAATCCTATACAATTCATGGCACATTAATGTCACTTATTCTACTTTGATTGCTTACTGTTTTTGCTTCTAAAAATGCTGTTGGTCTCAAAAGTAAAGGCTAATTGATAGCTCATTATCCATTTTTCTTTTTTAACATTTCTGGTTTTAAGTTTGTATTAATCATTTCATTACTTGCATTCAAAGCATCTGAATTTGCTACCATGCTGAGAAACTATGAATTAATCAGTATGTTCTTTGTCCAGTAGAAATATTCTACTCTGGATATCCTGAGGATTAACAATAAAAACAAAACAGTGGCTTAATTAATTATCCTAAACTAAAAAGTTCATCAAGTAATTAGATTACTGTCATTTCAATTCCCGTGACATTTGTCAATATAATGCACAGACTGAATTTTTTTAAAAAAAATTTCTATAAATATTGCACTCTTTCAGTTCTTATGTGTATGCCAGCAGGTAAGCAATATAAAATGTTGGCCTAGTAACCAGATGTTCTAGTCCCACATTAGATATAAAAGCCATCTGAGAGATTTTAGGCTCTCTCTCATTTCTCTCTTTGTTGTGAGGAAGGAGATAGATAGTATATGTTAACTTGATCTGGTGGAGCAATATAAATTAGAGGTTCTCAGATCTGGAAAGTATATGCATCTCAAGTCAAGTAGGCTTTATTGTCATTTCAACAATATAGAGTACATAGTGAAACAAAACAATGTTTCCCCAGGACCAAGGTGCTACATCAAACAACATAGATTTTAAAAAAAGCAGAACATAGAACTATACATAGTTCTAAAACTAAAAACTCTGAAAAAAACTAAATACACAAGTATTTATGGTTCCAGTTTCTTTGTGTGAGGAGTCTGATGGTTTGTGGAACTAAACTGTTACACAGTCTGGATGTGCAGACCCGAATGCTTCTGTACCTATTTCTAGATGGCAGGAGAGTGAACAGTGTGTATGGGGGGTGGGGGGGTCAGCCACAATGTTTCTGGCTGTATGCATGCAGCGTGTGGTATAAATGTCCATGACAGTGGGAAGAGCAACCCCGATGATCTCCGCTGTCCTCACTATTCGCTGTAGGGTCTTGCGATCTGAAATGGTGCAATTCCCAAACCAGGTGGTGATGCAGCTGCTCAGGGTGCTCTTGATGGTCCCTCTATAGAAGGATATATGAGGATGTGTGGTGAAAGCTGTGCCTTCCTTAGTTTCCTAAGAAAGTAAAGACTGCTGTGTCTTCCTTGTTATGGAACTGGAAGATAAAGCTGGGTGCTTATATTATAAACACTATTGGATAAAATGTAAGCACCCAGCTTTACCTTGCCATTAAGTAATGGAACCAGTAGTATCATAGATTTCAGTAACTGGAGTTATATCCTAAGTGCAATGCTAGCAAGAACAGGAGATGCATATACTTCCCAGTGTACTTTCCATATGTACTTTCCAGATGTTATAGTTATAAACACTATTGGATAGAAACCTTTCATGGTTCACTGCCGTGTCGTGGTGAAGGGGCTTGCATAGTCCAATGAAACTATGAGCTGTGCCATACAGGGCTCACCCAAGACAGACAGAAACATGACCACTGATGTATGAAATGGCAACCCACTCCAATATCTTTGCCATGAAAACCCCATGGACAGTACCAAAAAGCAAAAAGATATGATGCTGGAAGATGAGCCCCTCAGGTCGGAAGGTGTCCAATATGCTACTGGGGAAGAGCAAAGGGCTAATACTAGTAGCACCAGAAAGAATGAAGCGACTGGGCCAAAGCCAAAAGAACACTCAGCTATGGATGTATCTGGTGGTGAAAGGAAAGTCCGATGCTGTAAGATCTATAATCCATAGGAACTGGAATGTAAGAGCCATGGATCGATGTAAGCTGGATGTGGTTAAACAAGAGATTGCAAGACTGAACATCAACATTTTAGGAATCAGTGAACTACAATGGACAGGAATGGGTGAATTTAGTTCAGATGACCATCAGATATATTATTGTGGGCAAGAATTGCTCAGAAGAAATGGAGTAGCCCTCATAGTCAATAAAAGAATAGGAAAAGCAGTACTGGGATACAATCCCCAAAATGACAGAATAATCTCAGTTCGAATCCAAGGCAAACCATTCAACATCACAGTAGTCCAAGTCTATGTCCCAACCACTGGTGCTGAAGAGGTTGAAGTTGACTGGTTCTATGAAGACCTACAACACCTTCTAGAATTAACACTTAAAAATGATGTCTATCATCATGGGAGATTGGAATGCTAAAGTAGGAAGCCAAAAGATAACCGGAATAATAAGCAGGCTGGTAGAATTTTGTCAAATTTTGCCACAAGGGGTCGGACATGATTTTGCAACTAACAACTACATTGGATAGAAATAGTGCAGTGACAAGAACATGTTCTGCTAAATTTCTTATTGGATGAGTTGGAGTATTATGGAATAACTCAAGGATTTTCAGTCAAGTAAAAGCAACAAGATAAAATATTAAAATAATAAACATTAACATTGATTTCAAAGCTGGTAAGGAAGGGAGCAAAATGCACACAGGATGAAGATGGAATCTTATCTCAGTCCATTAACCACCTCCAGCATGATACACCCTAATTGGATCCCCAAGCAAATTGGTTTTCAAAACCTTTTGGAAGACCAAAAGGGTAGATGAGAATATCACCTCAGGGGATACAATGTTTTATGGGTGGGAGCCATGCAGTGGTGGACTTCAAAAATTTTAATACCCGGTTCTCTGCCCTAATGACTGGCTGGGTGGGCATAGCCAGGGCACATGACAGCACTCAGCACCCTGCAGCACTCTACCAGTCAAAATGGGGTGTGGGGATTAATTACAAAATGTGGGCCTTGCTTTGTGACATCCAGCAAAGCCAAGTCCACATTTTGTAATTAACTCCCATGCCCCATTTTGACTGGCAGAGTATTGCCAGTGAGCAAGGTGTGAGAACCAAATACATTTTTGTTTGGTTATGAAGAAAGATCCCCAAAGTCAGATGGCCATTAAAAGTAGACTGACTTTCAGCTACACATCTTCCTAGCAAACAGCAAATTTTGAAGCTCCAGGTAAAGAGGATTAATTTTAGGATGAGTAACCACAGTTTGCATGTTGGAGGTTCCTAAAGGAATGCTGGGAAACTGTATTTTAAAGAGCATGTAAGGGAAGGGTGCAGAATAGCCCTTCTCTGACTGAGGCTGTGGAGACCTGGCACCAGTCAAAACACTGTTTGTGAAGCAATTGATCCACACTGACAGGGTAAGCCAGTAGTATATGAAAATAAGAGTAAACTCTAGTACTGATGATGTTACCTAGTTTGGTAATGAAACATCTGCAAGAAAACTATCAAGCCTAGAGAGCACCAAGAACCCCCAGTTCAACCCGGAGCTACAAATATTCTCTTCTATCGATATACACATTTTGGTTAGAGGGATTCAGACCCTGCCTTATATGAGATGGCTCCCAGTGGATTTCATTCTAAATTTTGATATTATTTCTGTAAATAAGGAAAGTAGTATTATAATGGCTGAGTATTTGATCCTTCATACATCAAAAAAATAAAAAGCTAAGATATAAACAAATAAAAAACAGATTTGAACAAAGATAAGGTTCAGGAAAGAAAAAGAGTGAAAGTGTAAGAAAGAAGAAAAGAAGGAAAATCAAAATGACTTCCAACTTTCTTTTGTACAAAATATATTAAACTCTTAATCTAAGATTAACATTTGTCTACATTATTTACATACTCCCATAATTAATCATCAAAGCAGAGATCAACTTTTAATTTCAGTTGCTCACAAAAAGTCCAGTAATGGTTCATACCACTTTAATCACTATTTGTTAAGGAAACCACAACTGATTTATTTAATTGCACCAAACTCTAAATAAAACAGGAATGGAAAATCCTAAACTCTAGTATAGATGCATGCTTCTCAACTCTGGCAACTTTAAGGTGCATGGACTTCAATTCCCAGAATTCCCAAGGCAGCATGAAGTTCACCCATCTTAAACTTGCCAAAACTGAAAAACACTGATCTACAGATCATTCCATTCTTGTTTTACTGGTTCCTACTTACTTATGAGCAATCATATTGCAAAATGTCCATTCCCAATTCAGCCCATAGTTATGATAATGCAAAATCCACATTCCCAATTCAGCCCACAGTTATGATAATTTACTATTTTCCTGCAGTATTCTTGCAGCCAAAATGCCCCCTCATGCCCCATTTTGGACTTGGAAGGCCTTCCAGCACCACCCTCGAAATGAAAATGGAGTGCAGGGAGGACCTGCAATGCTCCTTGTGTTCCGTTTTGGGGCTGGAAGGTCTACCTGCACCAACCTGGAAGCCAAAACAGCACAGGGGACTCCTGGGAGGGAAGGGGCAGGGACAGCCAGAGGTGGAAGTTTCCGGTTTCCCGAACTGCGCATAATCTTAACATCTGGTTCACGCAAACTAGTCTGAACCAGCATCAGCCCACCACTGGAGCCATGGCACAAAAGATCTCCTGGACTCCATCAGCCAGAATTCCTTGATTAATGAGGTCTGCATCATGCCCCTTCTATCAGCACAGTTTGGGCAGGCCAATCCCATTCAGGTAGGACTTTTCCTTAAGTAACCTGGACTAATGCCATAAAGAGATTTAAGCAGATAATTAGCAAATTGAATTGGACCCAGAAACTAACTGGCAACCAGTGTGATATGTGCAACAGCAGGGCAACATGGGCCACCCTAGGGACCCCAAAAAATGTCCATGCAGTTGCATTCTGTGCCACCTGAAGCTTTTGAATACTTTTCAAGTGTAGACCCATATACAGCACATTGCAATTGTTTTGTTTTGATATGAGATGGCCAGGGCTGAGTAACTGACTGCAGAGATTCATGATCCAGGAAAGGATACAACTGCAACACAACCATAAAGTTGTTCATAAGCTCTCCTAGCCACAACTACAACTTGCTCTTCAAGCAGCTGACAAGAGTCCTGCAAAACCCCAGCTTTTGCACTGGATCTGTCTGAAGGAGTATACTCAGAATTATTAAAAGTTATGTTAAAGTCCCAGGTCCCAAAGCTCCATGCAGATCGATCTATCTATCTATCTATCTATCTATTTTTGTATCTTATATGCTGTCCTGGCATTTAACCTGGTGAAAATCAGGATAAATTACAGATAATAAATATATAACAAATAAATTCAATGAGTATTACTGCTGAGAAAACATGCACAGTTCTTTGGCAGTTGGAGTCTATTTTATGTTTACAACAACTTCATCATTCTGTTTCCATTATAGTGACTTTCCAATCAATACATCAGTAAGAAAGTAATGTATATCATATGCTTTATCTTCAATTGTATTTTTTTAGATTGAAAGACAAACAAATATACAAACTGTCATATCACTACTATAGAAGCGGACAATTTGGCTCTGGTATATCTTTTTCAGATTATTTTCTGAATATTTTAGTTCTTTAGGTCTATTTTAATGTATTAAATAAGATATTGACATCCTGTTTGGTAAAAAAACAACAACAGTGTTTTACATTCTCTCACTAAAGATTGGCTGATGGCTAGAACAGAGATAGATTTGAAAATTCAAAGAAGCAGTGAAAGTAAGGTTGAATTGTATAGTACTTCTTATGAGATGATAGGTAGAAGTGTAAAGCAATGTTATCACTTTAATTTTTTGATAATGGATATTTTGAACCTTAACATAATTACCATGGCAGAACAACAAAGCTCTTTCTCTCAAGGTACCAATGTAAAATTTATTGGCACATATGAAATTCCAAATATCCCATTGAACAACAGAACTGCTTATACCATTCATAATTTATCTTGAATGTTTTGGTAAAAAAAAGGAAGCACTCTATGCGTTTGTTGAAAATAAGCCAAACAAAACTGTTTCACTCTTCTTAATTTATAAACACTTAAATTAAGTAAATTGTATTATTGCTTTGCCATTATTTAGATATGATTCTGATTCTGATTATTATATTGATCATCACACAGTCAGCTATTGTTTAGATTGGATTTGGCATTCTTGTCTACTATAGAATCCTTACCTGGGATAGGCAGATCTGGATGTTTGATGACATTACAGATATTGTCGCAGGATGGAAGCTGTTCCAAGTAAAGCCACCTTCTGATGACTGATAGTGAACTTGTCAATGCCAATGATGTTCAAGTGCTCCAGTTGTTTTGGGATTGTACCCAAGGCACTTATTACTATTGGTAATACCCTTGCTTGCCTTTGCCATAGTCATTCTATTTAAGAGCCGTGGTGGCGCAGTGCTTAGAATGCAGTACTACAGGCTATTTCTGCTTACTGCCAGCTGCCTGCAATTTGGCAGATCGAATCTCACCAGGCTCAAGGTTGGCTCAGCCTTCCATCCTTCTGAGGTGGGTAAAATGAGGACCCAAATTGTTGAAGCCAATATGCTAACTCTGTAGACCACTTAAAGAGGGCTGTAACATCCTGTAAAGTATATAAAGTACCACTTCTGTTGTAGATACCTCACAATGTTGCATGGAAGTATGAAATGGATGGAACTTATATTATGGCAGAAGGATGTTTTCATCATTTTGATGAAAGACTTAGATTTTGTAGATGCATCTGTTAGCTTTCCCATTCAAGCATAGAAATTATATCTAACCACTTGGGATTAGTCAATCTATTAGGGAAGAATGCTAAAGTTAAGTTGTTGATTTTTCTTTTTATTTATGTTATTTCAGTTAACATTGATCCACCTTTTCACATTAGGAAGCAAGAAAAAAGGTGCAGCGATAAATCTGTTTTTAAAGTATATGTTTTCTACTGAAGGAAGCCTCTTTAGCTGCATAATCCTTCATCAATTTGTCAAAAACTGCCATCACCAGGTAAAGAAGAACTTTTCAGTTCTGTTATCTCATTTTGGATTGATGTATGTGCCACTTTTTTAATACTTCAGCTCAGGATAACATTTGCTCTTTCATGTTCTCAGTTTAAGCCACTGGGAATTGAGCATTTTTCAAAGGATAATTATACCAATCTGCATATAAAAGGCTAGATGTCCTATAGAGAGTTCAGCTGAAAAGCAAATTCTTCCCCAAGATGAAAATGAGAAATGAGAAGTAAATCCCCAAACTAAAGATTCAGTGAAGTTAATGTGTTTTTCATCTATGAAGTGACTGTGGGTTGCAAAATGACTAGGGGATTATTCAGTTATTCTGTCAGTTACTCTTTTAAAAATGGAGCTATTATAAGGTGATTTCACTTAGAAACTCATTCTCTGTCTTGATCATCCATCCATTCATTGTTCATTTGTATGTGTTAATTTACTTACTCTCATGGTATATAGGTTTAGGTTTATTGTAAACTATGGAAGGGTCCACTAGAAAACAAAATTGGATTCTTTTGTTGCTAGATTATCATTGGTGAGAAAAATGAATGATACAATCTATCGATGGATAGATTGATTGATTATGCACCATTAAATTAGTATAAGCTTAAGCAATGACAAATATAAATGTTCTACAGTACTATCTTCCACCATCAGGTTAATTAGGCCTTCCAATGGTGCACATGTTGTTGGGATAATTAAATCTATCCACTCTCTGCTAGTAGTCTTCCTCCTCTCTCTCCTTCCACCTTTCTCTGCATTATGGACTTGTCAAGGAAGCCAGATTTTTGCATAGTGTGCTCAAAATTGGGTAATTTTAGACTGATCTTGTGCAGGAAGTCTGGAATGATTTATTCTATGACTGTTTGTTTATTTGTTTGACTAACAATTATATAATCAAGAGTTATCAATTATATTATCAAGCCCAACACCAAAGTTCAGTAGTGTTCATATGCTCTTTATAGTGCTTTTTCAAAGCTCAGTGTCTGCTTCTATACATTATCATTGGAAATAACATTCTTTGTACAATTGTAATCTTGGTAGATAAAGACATTTGAATATCTTTTTCAAGGCCTTCATAGCTGTTCTACGAAACGTTAAACTACCATTTTAATATCTTCACTGTCCATTTTAAAGCTGGTTGTTCAAACTATTTCAGGTTGAATTTGACCATAAAGCTCATTAAACTCATCTTCTGCATCAGCATTTGGAGCATGAACTTGGGTAACTATCTTATTAAAGGTTTGTCTTTGTAGACAGGTTGATATTCTCTAGTTATTTATTGCATTGTACCCAAATACTGTCATTTCTGCGTCCTTCCAGATTATGAAAGCAGCACCATTTCTTCCTCCTTTATTGTGCCCTAATGTAATGAACAGCATGATCTTTTGACTTAAAGTATCCAATTCTGGGATATTTAAATCCATGGATGCCTAAGACATTAATGTATTTTCAATTAATTCCATTTTGTATCATGTTGAGCTTTCATATGTTCATGCTTCTTGTGTTCCTGTCCCTGCTGTAATTTTGTCTTTGCAGCTTTGAATTTTTTTCCCTACATGACAACATCAATAGCTAGACATCCTGAAGGTTTTAATCTAGCTGTGTCATAAACACCATTAGTACACTAAACGATCACTGCTTCTGCAATAGCAAGTTAAGTGCCATCTGATCTGAGGGGCCCAACATCTGGCACTATATTATTAGTCACTTTATATTGTTTATTTTTGTGATTTTCTTGATAAAATACAGGAATATATTTCACAGTGTGAAATAATATATTTGCCATTGTCAGCAGAGTAATCACCCCCCTCCAGCATTCTCCTATATCACTGTTGCACAATATACCTGTGCAACAGGGATGACTTTAATGTCTGGGATTACCATCTTGATACTCTTTGCTCATCCATCCTAGGAACTATCTAACATAATGAGGAAACAAAGCAAGACTTGAAGTGGGAAGAGTACATTTAGCTTATTATGCTCTAAAATTCAACTGCCAAATAGACCCCTGCTAAGACACATGGATTTATTTCTGAATTAAATCCTTTATAATTTTAATTAAAATGCTTTTAATACATATTTTAGGCCAGCTTTGTCAAAACTTTGTATATAGTCATAAATATTGATATTTCCCATGTGCTATGGCAGCATAGCAAGCTGGTTTATCTCATGCGGAATTAGATCACCATATTTAAACAGATCTATTTCATTTATGTTAGCATATTATTCTGTGTCACTTCTGCTCTGATAAGCAAGTTATAAACTTAACATGAACTGAATTATTAAATGAGATATACTCTGAGCATCTAGTGAAGCCCTGTTCCATATATTAGGAGCAACATAGTAGTCAACAACCTTTTTTGTAATTAAATTGTAATATCCATTGCTTTACTTTATCTAAAATGAAATAAGATATTTAACCTATGTGGATTTTACTCTGGAACTCTCTTATACAACTTTTTGAGTTATTTTGCATGATCATAATGAAGTTAACATTCCTTTATGGATTTTTTTCCCTATGGAAAATGATTGCTGTGCCTTGTTTTAGGGTAATGAAAACTTATATTTCATACATTTGTATTGATTGATTGCTAGATGCCAATATTATTCTTTCTAAGATTAGAAAAATCCCTTTAAACTTTAAAGTTTTAAGACTCTTCTTGATGATGGCTTTGTTCTTAATTGAGAGTGAATGGCTTTGCTTTTTCAGTGTCATTGTGATATAGTATGGAATTTAGATAAAGAAAAAATAGAATCTACGATTTTTTTTCACAGAGGGAAACAGTCTTGCTTTAGTAATTCATTATTGTATTTTGTTACATATTATACATCAGTCAAAAATTATAAATATAGCATTTTGATAGGAATAAGACAGGGACAGTATAGAGATCTAAAAAGTGAATGGAGTCTTCAATACCACAGGCTATCAAACTGGATACTGGAGCTGTTATGATAAAGATCTGAATCTGTTTTGAAGTTAATAGAAATCTTTGCCAGGATTTAATCTATGTTACACGGAATTGCAATTAAAAGAAATAGAAGCTATTAAAATCCACTGATGAATTTGTATAATGGTAGTTGCATAAAGCCTTCTGGACACAATGGATTTACATTGATTGATATATAAAAACTTTAAAATAAACTTCCATGTACTTTCAACGAAGTTCATTTTATAGTTATCCTATAAGGGAAAACTTATAACTCCTGGGAGAAGAAACTACTTTATACTCCATTTACTGTATTATTTTCTTAAAGTTGGATGCAAAATCCAAAGTGAGCCATAAATTATAGTTCACTCTTTCTACTATTGTCCACTAATTTTAATGGCAAATTTGTTTCTGCTATTGAAAATAATGGTGCACATTAGATACACAATTTCAGTTATGGCTTTTTAGGTAGAAGTTTTGAAGAAATTTAAAATGAAAAATTAAACAAAATTATATAATCAAGCAAAATAAACCAGGGCATGGGAAATATCAATGAGAGTTTTCCTTCTCTTGGGATGGTTAGAGTTGTTTCATCTGGCAAGACGAATGCACATTCTGCAAATGTAATGTTTTCTGTTTCTCCAATCTTGTATAACCTGAGAACTGTATAAATTGAACGCTGTTAGCACAAAAAGGTGAAGAAGCACATGGCGATCCAAGCCTTCAACAAGAAAATGTGCCTGCTTCTGCCAGCTCTTAATTATTATCTCATTAACACTCAGATGTCAATTACTGTGGCAAAGGCAATACCCAAATGGCATGGTTGATGTCATGGACAAGGTAATGAAATTGACCTCGTCAGAAGAAGCCCAGCAGTTTCCTGATGCCATTTGGACACTGGTTTCAGACACTCTTCAGGGTACCATAATATACTGACTCACTATGTAGTGAATCAATCCCTTGAGTATAATGAGGGATCGAGAGCAGAAGATTGTACTTGCATATGTAATAACAACTTTAAGCATAATTAAAGGAATTTAATTGCTGATCTGATTCATTCCAGGTTAATAAGCACAATTACATGTTGATTTTGTATTGTTAATTTAAAACTCTATATGCGTTGGTGGAAGGACATTTTGAAATAAAGCATATTTATATCCTCAGGATTACCTTAAATATTTTAAGGTTAATTGAAAAAAATCTTCATAGTAGAATAGTTCCACTGTAGATATTGGTGGTAAGAGGATTTTCACAAGCAATTTTATTTGCTTACTATCTCCTATTCAAAGACATTGTTTTGTTTTTCTGATCATTCAATATTGACAGCAGATATACAATTTATAAGCTATAGTATAAATACATACACAATTGATGGGATTCCCCCCACCCTTAATATTATGGGTTATCCTGTTGCTGTATTTAGGGTTTGTAGCTAATTTGTCTGATAACAACCAGAAATATCCTTTATCTTTTTCTTTATCATTTGACATTAGGCTTGGGGCAAGATGGTTAGTAGACTTCCAGCTGGCAGCTAAACAATAACAAAAAGAAGTATAGGAGCCTGGAGAAAGGAGTGATATAATAACAATGTGAATTATTAATCTCACTATTATAAAATAGGAGACTTCATCCAATATTTCTGTAATAAATTAACCAAACAGTGAATAAAATCTTAACAGTTGAGATTTTTCAAATAGTTATCATTCTATTACAAATAATTGAATAAGAAACTGTGCCAGTATGTTAGAAAAGAATGAGTTGGCAGTGGGGACAGGGCAGACTTTTTCACTGTTAGTATGACTTCAGAAGAAACTGTAGGAGGCATAATAAAGGCATAGTAATACCACTGAAGTTGGGAGATAATTTTTTAAAAAAGTTTTTTTTAAATAAATATGTTAAATAACTTATTTCAAAATTCTTAAAATATAAAAAAAAAAACAGACCAGTAGACATTGTCATTGTGTTGCTCTATTTTGAGAAAAAAACCCTCTGATCTTTAAGCCACAAATAATAGACAGGGCACACAAGTTTTATCACCAGTTGCCTTTTCCTATGTCAGGGAACCAGATGTTAATTTTCTGAACAGTTTGGAGAACTGGTTGTTGGAAGAAATCTTTTACCACTTTACAGGGCTAATCCTGCAAGGGAGGCAGGAAGGAAACATTCTGGTATGCCTGTATTTCTAGCCTAATCCTTATCTTAATTGCCCT
>JAEANM010017242.1:0-13009 GCA_017656035.1 Myanophis thanlyinensis
GCGTAAGCATTTCACTGCATATCGTACCCATGTATGATTGTGTATGTGACCAATAAAATTTGAATTTGAAATTGAAAAAATTGAAATTAAAAACATAACTACAATATGAAACAATAAATAAAATGAGAATTTAATACATTATACATATATGGAGGTAGAAATGGACCTAATCAAGGTAATCAAGATGTAATGGAAGTAGTCACATTTGAGCAGATTTTAAAGTCAAAGTCAAAGTCAAATTTTATTTGTCACATACACAGTCATATATGGTACAATATATAGTGAAATGTGTATGTGACCGCCCATGACCATAGATAGTAGAGCAAGAGAATAGTCTAGACAGGATAGGAGAATAAGTAGGATAATAAGTAATAAAGATTAATAAATAAATAAAACAGTATAGGTAGTTTGTGGGGATTACTATTAAGTCCTGTTGAGTCCTAAGTGTTGTTATGGTTTAAGATCTGTATTGCCTGTGGGAAGAAGCTTCTCCTTAGTCTCTCTTTAACCAGTCATTCAAATGTCTGTGGTCAATTTGCTTTAAAAAAAAACCTCACTATCACCAATTCAGGCAAATATGTTTTCGTTACAAAAGAAATACTAACATGGAACATTCTATGGTACAAGGGATAACACACCTGAATGCACAAGATTGTTTTGGTGACTTTGTCTGAGGTTATAAATACATATTCAAATATCAAATACTGTATTTCTGACTAACTACCTTTACTAACATCTTCAAACATTAGGCAGAAAACAGGTTAGCAAAAACCTTTATATACATGAAAGATACTTTGCTAGAAAAATTGTTTGGAATTAAAAAATATATACTACAATGCCCCACTCATAACTAGAGACTTTACATATGGGTTCAAGTCAAGATGTTTTGATTGATCCTCTAACAAATTTTTTTTCTGCACTAAAGGGATGCACTAGGTCACATGAAAGACTACTTTTCCCCCTAAAGGAAATGAAAGTCTATTTATAATAGACTGGGCTAGGGTCTCATCACATAGAATGTGCTTAATTTTCTTACCCTGGAAGAACCGATAAAGTATCCGATAATTTTATCCTAGAAGAATCCATGAAGTACTTTTCAGGTCATTGGATGCCATGTCCACAAATTATGATTATCTACATATGAAGTTTAAAAAAGCCAATATTTTTATTTTTTCCCCAGTGATGATCTCTCCTATTGACCTCAATTCAAACCAAATTTTTATTTGTCATGCATGGTACAAAATTCAGTGAAATGTGTATATTCTCACAGAATCCCAGGCGCCCTGGACCTCTAGTTGAGAAAAGCTGGTTTATCCCAATATTTTAAGCAACTCATTCACATGTGGGCCTCTTGTGAATCTTTCCTGTTATTGAGAAAGATTGGTGGCATATTTTAAAATTGCTGAGGAATATGTTACTGTTGTTTTAAGAAAAGATTAAATAGGTTAGTTACCTGGACAAGTGCATGTTACTGCTGTATACTTAACCCAACCTTGCCTTGAAATCTTGTCTCAAGTCTTTCTGTAGTTTTGTTTTGTTCTGAAGAAAGGCACCATCTGTGACAAACTGCAAAAAACTTCGTAAAAACATCTGTGAGATGTTGCTAAACAAACAAACAAACAAAAACTGACAGGACCAAATTAATTGGTTGACTCCAATAATACAGGATCACCTTTCTGTGACTTGAATCTGTCGTAAAAGCATTCTTTAAATTAAATTTAAATTTTCAATTAGAGAATCAGTTTGTGACAGATCCCATTTATTTACCATTTTTTTAAAAAAATTATTAAAGATTCTTGTATTCTATGCCAAATTGAAGAATTCTGTGGGGGGTTTTTGGTGGGGACTTCCGGAACAGGAAAAAACGATGCCTGATTTTTTTGCAGTAAAGCATAAAACATATAACTTCAAAGGAATATATAAACTGGGATTTGTTTAAACTTAAAGAGTATGTAAAAGGAATTGCAGTAAAATAAGCAACACATATTTCTTTATTTCATGTTTACTTTTAAAATCAAATATATATTTATAAAACATACAGGTCTGTTTCTTTCCTTCATAGTTTTATTTTTTATATACTCTTTTCCTGGTTAAATATAAATAATTTTCTAACAATCACATGTTGTTATTCTTTCCAACAAAATAGAATATTGGAAATAAATTCTATATAGAGTGTTTGGGTATTTGGTGTGTTCATCTGCCTTTCTATTAGCAGAGTAACTGAAAACTAAATGATACAAAACAAAAGTTGTATATGGCAGGGGATGCTGACAAAAGAAAGATTGAGTAAGGAAATAGATTAGTTGAAGCAAGGGCTGCTATAGAGAAATATAATCTGCTTTCTCTTGAATACATGTACATCCATGCATTCAGATGCAATATGCTATTATTTCACAGAAGAAAATAAATGTCTCCTATTACTATGAAAGGAGGTCCAGAAAGAATTCCAGAAATCATTCTTTGCATTCTGTCAGACATTTTTTTCAGAAGTAACTGCTAGGACTGTAATGGTGAACCTATGGCACGCGTACCCAAGTTGGCATGCAGAGCCATCTCTGCTGGCATGCCAGCAGTCGCCCAATTCACAGACTGTGCATTTGCGTGTGCACTAGTCCTGCATGATTGTGCATGTCTCTGACTCCTGCGCAAGTGTGCATTCACTAAAAGTGCCATGCATGAGTCACGCGCAACTGCGCATGTGCTAAAAATGCCAAAGTGTAGCAGAACGCAGGAAAAAATTTAAAACAAACACAAGCCACGGCAGTGGCTTCCTTTCTTCATGCGACTTGTGTTCATTTTAAAAAGTATTCCTGCCTTCCAGCTGCTTGCCTGAGAATATTCCCATTTGCCAAAGTGCATTGGAAGGAAGGCAGGAAAACTTTTTAAAACAAACAGGAGCCATGCTAGTGGCTTTGTTTCTTCATGTGGCTTGTGTTCATTTTAAAAGGTTTTGCTGCCTTCTGCTGTGCTTTGGCAAATGGGAATGCTCTCAGGTGAGAACTTGGGCTCGCCAAAGTGCAGTGGAAGTGCAGTGCAAACTGCACTGGGATCACCAAAGTGCAGTGGCCCCACTGGCCCTGTAACAGGACAAACACAAGCCACTGTGGTAGCTTTCTTTCCTCATGCAATTCTCTCACCAGCTGTTGCAGACCCAGGACAACGTGCACAAGCAGGAATAAGGTGAGCAGCTGGGCTTGCCAAAGTGTAACAGAAGGCAGAAAAACATTTTTGGCAAGGACATTTTTGGCTTTCTCTGAGCCTGATCTCTGAATGATTGTAGAAGAACAAACTGAGAAGCAGCAACATGGGCTGGATGGCCCCAGGCATCTCGACCCCATGTCTTCCCCCTCTCTCTGTGGCATTTGGTCTCACCCCTGCCTCCACTCCCTGCCATATTGCATGGCCGGTGCTGGGGAGAAGTTGGAGGTTTAATGCCTGTTGGGAGAGTGGTGGAAGGCACACAGAGGAGCAAGGAGTGGGACTTCCCAGCTGGTCCACTAGTTCACTTGCAGGAGCCCCCTTAGGCCATGCAATTCAACATAACAGGGAGCGGAGTGTGGGTGAGACTAAATGCTGCAGAGGGAGAAGGAAGGATGTGGGATCGAGATGACCCGGGCTGCCTAGCTCGTGTTGCTGCTTCTTGGCCCTGCACTCCCCTGGTTGGACTCTCTTCGCCACTGTTCCAGAAAGTAGGCAGGGCAGCCCGTGACTCAGCTTCAGAGCAAGTCCCAGCAGCAAGCTTGGGAGCCATGCTTTCTGTGGCATCCCCTGTTAAATACCAGGGAAGCTGCTTCTCCAGGCCGGGCTGTGCATGCGTGAAAAATGCATGTTAGTTACGCACAACTGTGCATGTGTGAGACTCCTGTGTGACTGTGCATGTGCAAAAAAGGCAGGAACACGGCACACACATGCTGATGCATGCACAATCACATTTGGCACTCGATGCTGAAAAGGTTTGCCACCACTGTGCTAGGATATTGATTGGATCGACACTTTATATATGCTTTTCTTTTTTTAATGGAAACATTTTTTATTTTTTCAATATTACTTGCACGAAGGATACAATAAAACTGGTGTAACATTCCATTTCTATAAGAACCATTTACATATTTGTTTTTCATGTCAGTAATTTACAATATATTTTATCATCTATCTCATACTCACATATATACATTATTTATATTGAATTTTGTCAAACATATCTTATATCTTGTTCACATATGTCTCAGGTAATTGTCCTGTTTCCTTACTTGATATTACACAATTCTATTTCAACTCTTCTTCTTTCTTTCTTTCCCTCTGTTTCTTCCTCTTCCCCTTCTCTCTTCTTCCCCCTTCTCTTTCTTTTCCTCCATTCTGTACTACTTCCTTTTCTCCTCTTTTCTTCCTTTCCCCCTCTCTCTTTTTCTACCTTCTTCTTTCTCCTTTCCTCGTTCTCTTATCCGTCTCTTCTTCTCTATCTTTTTTTACTGCTTTATTTATTCTCTATGCTTCTTTCTCTATGCCCTTTCTCTATGCCCTTTCCCCTTTCTTTCCTCCCTACCTTCCCAACCGTTCTCCTCCCTTTCTTTCTTCAACCTTTCTTTCGTTCACTATCTCTTCCTTTTCCTTCTCATTCTTCCACTCCATTTCTTTCCTTTCCTTGCCCTCTCTCCTTTTCCGGCCTCTCTTTTTTTATATATATGTTAGAGTAGAGTATAGAGTAGAGCATCATGCACATTTCTAAATGCAGAATTTCTGTGGACATGAAAGGATATATTTGCTTATTGCTAAATTTTGTTTAAAAATATAAATTTCATCATAGTAGTGCATGGCTCACCAAATATTTTTCTTTTATTACAGAAATTAATTTTTTATGGGCTGGACATCAAACACATCATAGTTCTGAATATTATAATTTATTCACAGCATTAAGGCAATCTGTTTTGCAAAAATATGCATCATGGGTGAGTATGTCCAGTGTGTAGTGCATGTCAAAGGCAAAAGAAAAAGTAAAGCAATTAAATATTTTACAGAGTTTTAGAAACCATAAAAAAGCAGTAAATTGGTCTAAAAAAAATTGGTTTTAGATATTAGAGAACTACATGTACAGTGCCCTTAAACACGAAGATCTAGTTTACATGTCAAACATGGGTGCTTCATCTGTTACCAATTTACTCTGTGCCATTGTGCATGTAATCAAGAAGTGATATTCCAAGTAGAAGCGCCATTGAAATGTAACTCTTTTCAGTTGAGATATGTTTAGCATCAAATTATGATGCCTCTCTTTACTTGGGCATTGAGTTAAAATGGTACAACTTTGATTCCTGATCTGATTTTTAAGTTGCTTCCCATTTTCAAACTCATTTTAATAATGAGCCATGGTTTAAAAATAAATTTGAAAAATCTAACTCTTTAGGTATATTCTCTACTTGTAAGACATTCTAATATATTGTTGATCTGTCTTTATGGTATATATTACACTAAAAAGTAAAAAACAAAACAACCCCTCCCTCAAAACCAACCCTTGATTACCATGAAATAGCATTTACCCAATGTATCCAATAAAAAAGAATAATTTGACAATTAATAATGCAATAAGTGGGATCGGGGTGATTGAAACAGTGAACATAACTTATTTGAAATGTTGGACTCTACTACCATGTATTCATTAAAAAAATAAAGTGGGTATTAAGATATTAATTTGTAACTGAGGAGAATTGTACCATGATAAAATGAGTGTATTATATTCACTCTGAATGATGAAAATAGAAAATAGAAAATGGGTTTGTGGGAAGACACTCAGAGTGGGCTCTTTTCCTTAGTGATTCTGTTTATTGCTCAGTTTAGCCTCTTCCTTAAGACAGTTAATTTGTCAAATGATCAAATACACCATGACCTCCATGGTGGATATGAGGGCAATCTTACTGTGACAGCCATTGATCACCATTCCTTCTCACACTATTGCTGTAATTTGAACCAGAGCTACAAGAGGGTGAAGAAGTTTACTTTATTTTCACAGAAGTACTAGTCAACTTTGCTGACCCATGATAACAAAGCCTTTGGAATTTAAGAAGTCAAATGTAGTTTATTAGTAAACAGCAGAAAATATGAAAATAGGTTCATTGACAATGTTTAAAATGAAATTGCAAATTATTTCACTTTATATTATGCCTACTTCTTTGAAAGTAATTCTCTACTGTTTTTATTGTGAGTTATTTTCACATAATGCTCTAAAATCTTTCAGACCATACATTTAAATTAAAATTATAATTTGTCTTTGGTTTTTGATGTATTTCATTAACATACATCCTAAAATCTCTGTAATTTAACAATTTCAATAAGTATCACAATAATGTGCTAATATAATTGCTAATCTAATAAACAATCTATACTATTTGACATCATTGACAATTGGAACAACTCATAAATGGCAGTAGATTAATTTACGTGGGTGAAGTTTTTCTCTTAATTAAAATGAGATGTTCTTGAAGATATGAGAGCTTATTAATTATGGAATTAGGACATATTTATGTAACAACTTGTTGCAGAATGAGACCAAACATTCTAATTTATGAAAATGTCCTGTAGTCTCCAGTGAAGCAATTGGTTTCTGTTTTCAGATGGACTCAGTAATGCTGTTGTTTTGTTTCACTGTGCTAAAAATGAATTTTTTAGTGATGCCAAAATGGAAAATAATCAGACTTCTCATAATCTTTCTTTGTTGCTTTGGAAAAGGCTATACACTGTCAGTTCATAATTTTCTATTTCCCTGATAATAACTGTTCCAAATTCTTCTCTTAAAATGCTTTATATAAATATACACTAGTTATATAAGCCTTTGTTGGATAAAAGTACTAATGTTTTTGGCCTGGAGGTTTTCAGATTCTTTCTTAATGATAATTAAACGGAGGTACGTGAGTTGTATGGAAAGTATTGCTCCTTTAGGAATTCATCATTCTGACTTGTAAGGTGTTCCATATCAAAAGCAACAAGGAAAATAGTAAGAAATTTAAAGTAATAAAACATGACAACTTATTTTGTTATTTTCTCATCTTTATCGCTACTAGATTTCAAAGAAACATATTTCACAGGATTAGATTATCATAGAATGCCAAGAGTTTTCTGTTATCTGGCTCTTTCTGATCATATTGTTTGAAGCATATCATGATTATGCTGCTAACTTTACACCCACAATACAGAGACTTGCACAGTACAATCTATCCTTTCCCATCTTGATTTTGACTTAGGAAAGTAAAATTTTAGGCCACTGGATTTAGAGGATAATAGATTGCTGAAGTTTTGTGACTTACCGGTAATTTCTGAAATTCCTTACTTGACAAATTTTGATATTAAAAGAATGTTTTGGTCATCATTATTCCTTTTTGTTTTTAGATATTTTACCTCCCAATTGCTCTTTGCATTCCACCTTCAATATTCGCTGTTCATCTCCAGTTTAATCTCCTTTACCAGTTCTGGATACATACAGAGGTAATTTAGACATTTGACAATGCCTAAACAGCTAGATTGGATCAATGTCTTGAAAATCTATTTGAAGCTGATTTATTGTATTAGAAAATTATTTTTATAACTCATTTGAAAAGAAGCCAAATTTTATTGTTATTTTTTATTCTCCATTACATACTCAATTATAACAAATTTACAGGCATTTGGTCCCAGTTGTCATTAAAAAAAATTGTTTGTTTAATTTATTCTGCCCGTTTCATTATCCAAAATATTTTAAACCATAACAAGAATAAACTAATTCTATATGTATTAGTTATATATGTAAAATGTTTAAAACTGCAACACTAAAAAAATCATATCTTAAATATTAAAAAAAATACGACTGTATTTATAATACATTTGTAAACAATGAATCATTTTTTCCATTGGCTTCCTTGGTTTCTTCATGAATGTTGCAGCTTTGTGTGCACTTGTATATTACCGTAAATTTGGTCAGTTTTTCTTTTTTAAAAATACGTTTTATTTCAAGTATTTTTAATTTACCAAAATATGGATATGAATTCTCTTGAATTTATGGCAATGTGTTTTTATATTTTTCTACACTTGTTGGACATGAATGATTACATGTGGTATTTTAAAAATGTTATTTATGCTTTTTTCATATAGAACATATATTATAGATCTGGTCCTTTCCTTATCAGCTCTTAACAGAGACAGATCAAAACTTGCCTAACATCTATTAAATACACCACTGCCACCACCATTATCAAAACACGAGGGCTAAAATTAATGAGATTTAAAACCTGAAAATAGTTTCCTAAATTGTAGTGGGGAAAAGATGGATATGTTTCAGTTCTGCTGGTAATTATTTTTCATAATAGGTTAAATTGACCAAGACCCCACCCCACCCCTGGATGACAGCATTAAGGAAAGATTATATGTGAATTAATGGTGTAATAGTTTAAATTTAATAAATTTAATTTTATTTTAATTCTAATATGCATTTGAATAGGGCTAAGAAGACAATTGCGGATCAGAAAAATTGTTTCGACATAGGGATGATGTAAAAGTTAAGGAATCAGAGGCAATTTTCAGATTACCTTTAGGTTCCTTTTATTACTTTAGTCCTATTAGACTCATGACTTCAGAAATCCAAGTTCTGTTATCTTCTTAAGAAAATACATAACACAGTTTAAGGATCAAATTATATTATCTTCATATAGACAAGTAATTTTACACATAGTTATCATCGCATTTATTGACACATCTGACACTAATTTCCTCTTTAGTTGAATAAATAATGCTCAAAATTCTGTTGCCATACACAAATATGTAGCTTTTTATCACATTCTGAATAAGTCAATGGAGAGGTATAATGTTTTAAAGTCACCTGTTTAACTGGATTCTCTTTAATTAGTTTTAGGACTTGTGTGAAAAACAGATCATGTTTTAGAATAGGTATATCCAGATATGTTGAAAATTAAACAAAACTTTAACTACCGCTATATACGTTATTTTGCACCTAGTTGTACAATATTTTGCTTTAGTAATGTTTGCTGTAGGAGTATTGCCATTTTTTCAATCACACCATAGACATCTGTCTTTAGTTTATGACCCTCCCAGATATATTGTGTTATAAAGTCATAATTTTCAATCGCACATATAATCCAATACAAAATAATAAAATAGGTTTTGTATTCGGGCTTACATTTTGATATAATCAGTTTAGAATAAACTGCATGTATATTAATATTGTGTTATTTAAATATCATGGTATTTTATTATCTTCTCTATAAATACTCACATCTTATTAATGAATATTTCTTAATTAAGACTCTAAATTAGATTAATTAGATTAATCAACAGTCTTGATTACAATCTTGATTAGTGCCCTTAGTTTAAATGTTCAATGTTTATAATCCTTGGGGATTATGATAGTCAACATCTGGCACAGCTGGAGGGTGTCAGATTGAATCCAGACATTAAGGGATGCCTCCATGTTATTCATGCCCTATGACTTCATGTATTATTACTGATGTTACAACTTGGAGTGTACAGACTTATGGAACTTACATTGAATTTTATGAGCTTTACTTTGAATAGTCATGCATTACCTACACTGTCATTTGTATATTTATTTCCCTTGTGTAATAATCTAAAATTTGAAATTGGTTTGTATTAAATGTAGATATTAACCAATGCAGGAATCAGACTAAGACATACAGTATATCAGTTCTGAATAGCCTCATGTCCTGAGTATTCACATATTGTATTATTTTTCTATGTATTCATATGAACAAGCTCTATGTGTGCAGTTCTAAGTTTTATGAAAGCTTGCCCTGGTCCTGAGCCAATCTTTTGAGGTCTCTACATGTATTTCTCTAAACCTAACTGCTCCACCTTTCATAGAGATCATAAGATGCAGAGCTCCTGGTAGATGTGACATAATTAGGTTGCTTGATTCAGACATACTAGAAGGACCATCTGAGTTGAGTTCCAACAGGAAGCAGAATCTCAGACAGAATCTCTTATCAAACACTTTCAACACAAGGTGAAATAGTTGCATTATATGCCAAGTTCATTCCTAGGTGAACTTGGCATATTATTTCTAAACCCACATTAAAAATGTGAGTTTAGAAATAAAACAGCTACAAAAAACCAGATGCCAGCACTCTGCCCTCAAGATAATTTATTATAAATATGACCTTGTGTTTCTTCTCCAAACAGTTTTGAACCCTAAATCTTCACTTCTTCATACTCAGAATATAGTTATATTAGAATTCAAATCCCCATGAATCCCTTTATGATCCCAACAGGCTGGTTCTTTTAGCTTGTTTTTACTTGCAAACCAAAAATATTATTGTTTCACTCCTCAGTGTGGAAATTTGGCTACCTCCATATTACATGCTTACTGAAGTAGAAAACTGCCTAATCAGATAGGAAAACATTTGGCGATGAATAAATCAGGGTTTGCCGAAAATTTCAAAGTGTGCAAGCAGGCAGACAAGCGCATATCCTAGGGTTTTTGCTGTTCCCAGGTCCCCTGTAGAGAATTCACATGGCAAGTATGGCCACCAAGTCCATCTGTAAAAATACATGGCTGGATTATTTTGAATTAACACAACAACTTTAGTAGAAAAGCAAACCATGCTTTTATTTTATGTTTCCTCACCAGATGGTCTCAAATATGGATTCATATTCTAAGGGTGTGAGTGTGTGTAAGTCAACCTGAATTTGGTAAAGGAAAGTATAATAGTATGTGAAGAAAAATACATTATCTAACAGTTTGATCAGTATAAATAAAGTAGCTCTCCTCCTAAGCTTTATTAGTTGTTTGTTTATAGGAAATAGTTCTGTGTATTTATATATTTTTGTTTTATTTTTAAATGCATGAAAATAATTACAGCTATGTACTGTATATAATAAAAGGTTTTTAAAAAATCAGTATATTTCTCAAAAGTTGCTAAATATCTACAGATGCTATTGACAGCCACCTGGATATTTTGCTACATGCAGAAACTCCTAAACTTTCATGGTTCCCAAATTATTTGCAATACTGTTCGGAGCACCAAAGCAGACTTACTAAGAGTGCCATTTATTAAGTAGTAAAATATACTGTGGAATCTCTGTGAATTTACTATGATACTACAGGGCCCAGTGGTGTACAGTTGTTGTTCATTTGCCAAGTCATGTCAAACTCTTTGTGACTGTCTTGGGCCATATCACACCATCCCCCCCCTCCTCTGTCGTCTCCTGGAGTCATTGATGCCCACTGTCTAACCATGTCATTGTGTCTGCTGTCTCCCTTTGCCTTCAATCTTTCCCAACATCATAGTCTTTTTCAATGAGAACAACTGTTATATGTGGATTAATATTACAGTATTAATACAATCCAGTCATATTGCACTGGTGACACTATGGAGTATGGAGTTGTTTTACAGTCCATGGTTTCTCATATTACCTTGAGTTCATCAGGAAGAAAATATGCAGAACATTAGAACGGTCATGTGTTATTTCTAGATCTACATTGAATAAAAATGTATTTCACAAAACAGGTTAAATAAAGATTTGTGTGAAGTGATGATATAAGGCTTTATTTCTGAGGGTGAAAAATTTCCCTTGGATCTCATCACATGGTTCCCCCCCCCCCCCCATTATTTAAACAAAAATTGCATTCAATGCCTTGCAGGACTAACATATTAAATAAAGATTAAAGTAGATTTAATTAAAAGATTTGTGCATAGTAATGATATAAGGCTTTGTTTCACAAGGTACAAAATTTTCCTTGGATCTCATCACATGGATTTCTTTTTCATTATTTAAACAAAAATTGTATTCAACCTTGCAATACTAACAGGAAAAAAAAGATTCTCAGGATTCAGCCAGGCTCTAAGGTCACAAATTGACATACTGTATATAATTGTTGCAAGAAATTCTGCAAAATAAATCCTAAAGTTTGTAAAGGAATTAATTTGTTTCTCACTATCAGTTTGTTATTTATATGAAGTAAATGAATGTGTATGTATGCATATAAATTATATATATGCATATATGAATAACATATATGCATAACATAAACAATGTATAACAGCACTGATTAAGACAGATTATAGACATTAAAAGCTAATGAGGCAACAAAGGATATGAAATTTTTAGCAGATCAGATGCTTGGGTTCTTTTAGACAAATGTCAAGCTATACTTGACAAATATGTCAAGACAAATTTATGTCAAGACATAAATTCTGAAAACAATGTAGTGAGGACAATCACTAAATTTAAATGTTATTTAAATGAAATATAATTATTATGATACTGCTTAATTCTTAATATTTTTGCTGATGATAATCTCAAACCAAAAAATATGTAACAATATTTGGAAAGTTCTGAAGGCCACATCTCCAAGTTTTCAGTACTTCATGGAATCTTAGATTATATCTGCAAGATATAAAAACTGAATGGTTATTTGGTGAAAAAAAATAAGGTTCTATATTTAGGCAAGAAAAACAAAATGCATAGGTACCTTGCTCAATAGTAGTAACTGTGAGAGGGATCTTGGAGTCCTAATGGACTCTCATTTAAATATGAGCCAGCAGTGTACTGCAACTGCCAAAAAAGCCAACACAGTTCTAGGCTGCATAAATAGAGGGATAGAATCAAGATTTATGTGATGTGTTAATACCACTTTATAATGTCTTGGTAAGGCCACCCTTGGAATACTGCATCCAGTTTTGGTTGCCACGATGTAGGAAAGATGTTAAAACTCTAGAAAGAGTGCAGAGAAGAAGACCAAATATGATTAGGGGACTGGAGGCTAAAACATGTAGGTAACAGTTGCTAGAACTGAGTATGTCTAATTTGATGAAAAGAAGGACTAGGGTAACATGATAGCAGTGTTTCATTATCTCAGGCTGCCACAAAGAAGAGGGAGTCAAGCTATTCTCCAAAGCAACTGAGGGTAGGACAAGAAGCAATGGGTGGAAACCAATTGTTAAGGATAGTCCCCCGTTAGGAGAACGAGTGTGCAGCGAAGCGTTGTGAGAGTGGTGTGGTAAAATACACAAAC
>JAEANM010017243.1:0-13009 GCA_017656035.1 Myanophis thanlyinensis
ATAAAATAAAATAAAATAAAATAAACACTTTCTATGGTATATCCCAGCCTATGAAATTTGGAGAGTTGGGAAGATCTGTGACCATAATAGAGCTTGGAATTGCCAATCATTAAGTCAAGTCATCTAAACGACCGTATTCAATTTTATAACTTACGTTGCAAGTGGTTTTTAAATGAACATTGTAGTCATTAAGCAAACACAGTGGTCATTAAGCAAGTATCATGGTTATTAAGCAAATCCACTAATTCCAGGTAAAGGTGAGCTGGTTGCCAAGCACCCAAAATGCGGTCATGTGACCACGGGGGCTATGCAGTAGTTGCAACTCCATATTGGGCCATAAGAGGCTTTTGGCGGGTTTCCTCTTAATTTCAAACTTCCCTTAAGTGACTGGTCATTCAGCAAGGACTGCCTGTACTTCAGAATCTTGAATGGATGGCCATCTAGAC
This sequence comes from Myanophis thanlyinensis, assembly GCA_017656035.1. Lineage (NCBI taxonomy): Eukaryota > Metazoa > Chordata > Lepidosauria > Squamata > Homalopsidae > Myanophis > Myanophis thanlyinensis. The sequence continues at coordinate 447 of JAEANM010017243.1, forward strand.
CCTGATTTAAAAGCTTACATAGAGATCTCATCTCTATCTGCATTAGTTTGTTCTACTATAGTACAACTCATGCCACCAGGAATTGTGTAACGGATTGCCTTGATTTCTCAATAATATGACATATCTCTAGAAAAACATTAAAGTGGTTTATTTATCCCTTAAGGGGTTTAAAAGATCTGATAAATTGCACTGAATTGTTATGTGAGTGGTTTGCATTGATCAAAGAAAGAGCAGCAGGTATATCAGTTACAGAAATATAATAAAAAAGAGGTAAAGATAACAAACCCACTTCCCAATGACAGACCATTTTAATTATCAGCATAAGAATTTAAGAGTTAGAAAAAAATAACTGAAGCCTCCAAACAGCTTTGGAAAATATTCCAACTTAGCCTAGTTTCAAGACACGACATACTGAAAATAAATACCAGACTTCCTCATTCAGACACTCTTGAAATAAATCTTACAATTCAAATGTTTCTCAACTGAGGGCAAAGAAAATAACATGATCATCAATGCATGCCTAGTTAGTAGTTTATATTATGTGATATAGTCAAAGGGTTAACAAACACTTGAAGAATCAAATGTATTCAAGTCCCCTCACCGCTTTTTATTCAGTTTTTTTAAGCTTTTACATCTGGAACTGTTTTATTCCCCAAGTAATTGCCGTGCCTATCCAACATTTTAGTTAGAATACCTCCAGTAAAAATGTATCAGTAAAAGGAAACAATCTATAAAGTTTTCATATTCTGTTGTTTGTTCAGAGGTTACATGTCATAATAGAAACATATATGACAGGGAAGGTATGCAAGAATACATGTCAAGAAATCTGTAATCTTACATTCAAATAAAGTATGTGTGTGATCAGTTTCTTCCATGATCCCATAGTGGTAAACAGATCAAGGATCTGGGAAATTCAATTATATCCAAACACAGCATCAGGAACCTCAAAGAAGTTGACAATTATTATTCTCTCTTTTTTGACGACCTGTTTCTTAACATGAATACAGACGTGTTTTATTTTCTAAAACTTTGCTAATTTTTCCTTTAAAAATAATTGCAGAATAACTTTGTAAAGCTTTTAAAAAAAAAAATCAAATGAAATTTCTCCTTAGGGTTGTTTAGAGTCACTGTGGTCTTATTACTATTCATTCAATACTATTGTCAAAAGGCAACACAAATAAAATTGATTTTGTGTTATTCACACAATGATTCCAGGTGTTAAGCTATCAATGTTCCTGTATAGACCTCTTTTAAACCTTCCAATCTCTCTACCCAACCTCACTGTCTAATCAATGAATCAATCAATCAATCAGATTTTTTTATGCAATAAAGCAAAGCACCAGCATCTATTATCATTTTTTGTAAGAATTAAGTCAGTCTTATATAGACTTCAGAAGTTTTTAAAAAGTAAAAATAGTGAACAGTTGCAGTTCAGTGCTTTGTTTAAGTTGTGTTAAGCTTCTTAAGAAAAAAAAAAGAGGAACTGAGGGTTGGAGAAGAAAAAGAATCCTGCAGGGTTCAAATGGTAAACATAAAATCAGAATGTATTTGGAAGTTTCCTTTGCATATAATAAATTTATTAAAACACCCACGTTTTCATGAACTGCAACTCTTTTCATCAGATGCATAGTAGAGTAGCTAGATTAGGATTTAAATTGGGATGAGGTGAGGCAGAAAGGGAAGAGAGAGGTTGGAAATACAGACATAGGTTAAGTTTGAGACAGATCTTATAAATTAACAGTTCCAAAACGTTAAAAACCCATTGAGATTGCCTATAAACTTTTGATATTCATTCCGATACTTCCAAGGATTTTTAATACTATCTGTCAGTTGGAAAAAGTACTAGCAGAATCCTTCCGATTTTTTTGCCACTATGAATATCAATTTATGGTCTGTCTATTCAGTTATAACACTGCTGAAAACAGTGACTTACAACTGGTCTGCACACTTATGACTGTTGGAGCATCCCTGTTGTCACACGATCAAAATTTGGGCACTTGGTAACTAGCATGTGTTTACATTTGCAATGCCTCAGGAGTCACATGGTCACCATTTGTCTTTCATAGGGGGCTTCTGACAAGCAAAGTCAAAGGGAGAAGCTGAATTCACTTAATGATCAAGTGATTTGCTTAACAACATGGTGATTCACTTAATAACCATGGTAAAAAAAGTTCATAAAATCGGGTGCGACTCACTTACCAACCAGACTGCTTAGCGATGGTTTCAGTCCCAATTGTGGACATAAGTCAAGGTCTACCTATACTAGAAATCTGTTTATTTGTAACCTACAACTGGGCAAAACTAGAAAGTATAGGGCAACAATTATGGAACCAGGGTAACTCAAATCGGCTAACTTACAAAATGCCAGGACCAAAAACTCTGATGGGAATGAAATCTGGAAATGCTTCAGCATCACTGCATCTTTGGGCTACACTTCTCAGGAACCCTGAGGTTGCATGCTGCAACTGAAGATGGTATGGCTGTTGTAGGACATGACTGGGCTAAGTTCAAGGAAGGGATCAAACGCATCATTAGTCTCGAGTTCTTTCAGGCACACAAGAGATCTAAGTCCAGCCTACTTTGAATTCCACTGATTCTTATCTACCACCAGTTTGCTTTGGCCGTTAGTTCAGATTCTTGTAGAGCAGTGTTTCACAACCTTGGAGACTTTAAGATGTTTGGACTTCAACTCACAGAATTCCCCAGCCAGCAAAGTTGGGGAATTCTGGGAATTGAAATCCAAACATTTTAAAGTCGCCAAGGTTGAGAAACACTGTTGTAGAAGATTAGCATACAATGAAGCTATATTCATTTGAACTGCCTGGACTTGATTTTCATGCACTAGACAGCTGTATCCTCACCCACTTTCCTGCCTTCCTCTGTCGCCTGCACCCAACTGGCAGGTGGTAACCCCCAACAAGTTAATGCCAATTGGCTGCTTTGGAATTAATGCTAAAGTATGAAATCTCTTAACAGTGGTGGGCAGCAAGTAACGGACAAAGAGCAATTCAAATACCTGCTGGCTAGCGAGTGCTAGTGATCAATGAGTAAGTTTCCTTACTCCCTGGAGGAAGAGGGCCCTTGGAGGCATGCTGGGATGGGAAGTGAGGGTGCAGTTTTCCCTGCAGTTTACAGCTCCCTTTGTCCTCCTTCTCCCCAGTGGTAAGTGGTTCAGCAGATCAGCTAAGGAGAAGAAATGATTTCTGACATTCCCTGCAAGCTTCCTAAAAGCAAAGTTAATGGAGAAGTCAGGAGACAGTCAGAAGTTGCTCTTGGTCCACTGATGTGCCCAATTGGCTAGTAGCATGGCTTGATGGGCAAGAATTGTTTGGTTGTTTTGGAACAGAGGCTCAAATCTGAAATGTGTCAATAGCAGTGGACAAGGAACAGATGTGAAAGCAGCTCAGATGCCTGCTGATGAGGTAGGGTTGGCTGGGGGGGGAGGTGCCGGCAGTTGGCTGGCAGAGCAGGACATTCAGGGTTATACCAGGATGGGAGGAAGAAAACATAATTTTCCTTGCAGGCTTCATCTCCCTTTGTTCCCTTTCCACTCAGCAAAGTGGCAGAGAGTTCTGTGGGTCAGCCATTACATCTTTATCAGGACCAGGAGTTCTAATAGCAACTTCTCATAAAATTATACAAGTTAAACTTTGGGTTTTCTTGATTCATATTCTATAATAAATACTAAATAATAAAGTTCCATATTCTGTTTTACTTTGTGAAGACAGAAATGTCTGCAAATTGCTCTTTTTTACTCGAAGGCAGCAATTATTTAATACTGCCCATCATCATCATTCTTTCAACATCCAGAATAACAAGCTGAAGCTAACCAATCAGCTGAAGTACTATAAATGCCAACACATTTTAAAAGTCTGAATCTTTGACCACTCTTTATGAGATTTGATCTTTTAAGCAAACCTGCTTTGTAATAAATGGAATATAGTCTTGCTGTGGAGTTAAGACATCACAAACATTATTTTTCCATAGAGCAGTAGCTTAATACTGTTTCCCGGTAAATCTGCCAATGTGTGTTGTGGTATGTAGGCTTTACTTTTATTTCATTGGGGAAATTGTTATACATAAAGAAAATAAAAGTGCTGGGATCCATTAAAAAAAAAAACACTGGCAAACATATGGCTCCTGTTTGTAAGATTTACTTTGTATAGACCAGAGAAAATAGCTTTCTTTTGTCTTTAAAGATGAGTTATGATTATGATGAAAATAAACTTGGCCCGTGAGCCACTATTTATTTCTGTTTAATCCACTCTAAAGAACAGTGTGTCCTTTCAAAGAGTAGCACAACTTTTGGGGCATAATAGTAAAATAAGGTCAAGTATAATAGACTACTTCAATAGTTTGTACGCAGTGAAATCACTTTACTACTGAAAAGATAGTAACAGCTTATTCTTAGAAAAGTAGCTTTTACCATATTGAAATAAAACATCTAAACTCTTGACTGAAGATTGATATTGCCATGTATAATGCATTGCATATAGCTGTATACCAGAAATGCCTTTTCTACGTTTCTGGTATACGAAAAGCAATAGGGAGTGGCTGAACTACAGGACAGATGATATTTATCAAGAGTAGGACTTTTAATTTTCACATTTTAAAGCAAATTTTTAAACCTTAGGATATCTACCACATGTGTTGAACATGTGTGCTCTGTGTCCAAGCTTTCAAGTGCACTGTCTTTTTAATACAAGAGGCCAAAGTATAAAACTTTAATGATCCTCATATATCAAACTTGTGCATAACATTATGTAATAAACCACATAAAATTAAGTACTCTTGGAAGAATGTGAAAGATTAAAAGCTTTTAAATATGCATATGGCACTGAGAAAGGATTTTTCAAAGTGTCCATATTGAAAACTTTCAGAGATTTTAATAATTTTGAAAGAAAAAAAAGAAGCAATAGAAGCTTAGATATTAAGTATGGGTGGGAAACTAGTTTATTCACTTAAACCAACAGAACAAAATTAAACTACAGAACTTGGTTCATGATTATTAACATTATTTAACTGTGTTGCAGCTTTGGGTTTCTATTTTTATTGTTTTGTTTTTGGACTGACTGTTTGCAGTTATAGTGGTAAACCAAACTTTAATATGTCGAACACACTGACTTGAAATAAATTGACTGGTGCAATGTCCTATTTTAATGTACTAGGATAGTACCAAGTTATCTGTCAACAACAGCATATGAAAATGCAATGCCAAACAGTTGCTCTAAAGGATTTTTTGATTAAGATCATCCATACTGTGCCTTATGATAGAGGGCCAATCACATATTTTCAAAGTGGACCTTTGTACAAAAAGGTTATCTTAAGCCAGCATTTTTCAAAGTGTGGTTACAGGGTAACAAATGGTCAGATAGTCACCGAAGAATGCCTGAAGATGATGTTTCTAACTATAGCATAAGTCAAGTTGGTAGATATAGGGCAGCCTCAAAACTGTATCACTGATAAGAGCATCATGTGAGTATGACTGATGCCAGAATTCAACCATAATAACGACCAGAGATATCTCTATGTTTGTTTTCCCATTACAGTTCCTCTGGTGAAGGTTGGACAATCATTTAGATTTTAGTACAATATAATCTATGTGTGTCCATGATATTGAAAATAGGGCCTAGACTGGGTAGTTAAACATGTGACTCAAAGGTTAATCAGTGTCTTGAAACGCTTATTCTCAAAGAAGGATCTAATTTCTCTACCCAAGAGGAGTCATTCTAAGGGTTGGCACAGTTATTTCATCCAAATACTGGGAGTGTTCATTTATTTGCGGAAGCAAGAAAATTTATCAGCCATAATTATTCCATTTTGAAATAAATCTGCTTAGAGATTAACAACACTTGCTTTGCAACAACAAACAGCAATGCTTAAGGACTGGTCTTCTATCTGAAATACTTAATACCAAATGAAGCCTGAAGAAGGCAATCATTTTAATGCCTGTAGAAAAAGGATTTTTTTTCAAATAGAGGAATTTTCAAAGAGTAGGTAAAATGATATCATTAGTAGCTCTTAAAACAGTATTTTTTATTTCTGATAGATATGAACTCAATTTTATTCATGCAATTAGTTACCGTACTTTGAGTGCAGTAAAACAATTTTAAGAGAAAGACAGATATGACAGGCAGACAAAATAAAGTCAGAGTTGAAAAACTAGGAGCAAAGTCTGAATCCAGATCTGGCTGATCCCTATACAAATACTAATTACACTTCTCCTATAAGAATTATGATTCATATAAAAAAGAATATATCAATACATCTACTATATCAAGTACTTCAGTGCAAACTTCTTTGCAGCTCAGTTACATATCTTTTGTTACAATGTATATATTAATTTACATTTATTATTCTATTTGTTATCATAACATTTTATTAGTTTTGTTTGTTATCAATCCTTGTGTTTTTATACATTTTTTAATAAAATGTATTCTTCTTGTTCATAAACCCTAAAATGTTTCTGTGCAACTATCAGCTATCGATTTTATCCTGGAATAAAAGACAAAATGGGAGAAACAGGACTCAACAGAACAACTGTTCAAAGCACAAAAACCTGAGTGTAAAGATTGGAAATCACAGGAAGATATAGCAGATTTTTCATTAAAAATAAATTGCAATTCCAAATAGAGAGGAACATATTTTCTATTTATTAAATTCTTTTGGCAGGATTAAAGCAAAAGTATATAGAATTCCTGTTGCAGAACTGAAATCTACGAAGAGGCAGGTCTCAATTTTTCAGCAATGAAAAAGTTAAATTTCAAAAATTGTAAATGAGATTATTTCCTTGGATATCAAAAAACTAGGAATCCTGAAATTCCATACTTAATATTAAATTGCTTTTTTGACTGAATAGAATGACAAATATTTTCATATATGAAGTCTTTCATTTCAGAAATACAGCAAACATTAATTATGAGAATATTTACCTAAAACATATTTCTGTATATTTTAGCTTCTTCGTGCTAAACTCGAAACTGTGGCTCTGTGATTCTACTCACTGAAAGAAGGATGGATAAAGTATAGAAATTTTGCTGTTGTCTTCCAGTACTTCTTTTGTAAAATCATCAAATTAGTAGGTGCAGTTCAGTTATTAGCAACTATGAAGACATGAATAACATGTGATATTCTTGAATATCAAGTCTCACAAACACAAGACACTATATTAAAATACTGGAATATATTTGTACTTATTTTTCTGTCTCTTCCATGCTATATGCATAAAATTATTGATCTATTCATCATTTTTAAAAAGTTATTGTTAAAAATCCTAAAACTGATAAAAGAATAGGTCAAAGTGGAAAATTGAGACGATATTCCCATAGCTATTGCTCACAATCTCTTCAATAAAATACCCCAACTGATAATAGTTAATAGCAAATAATATGTTGAACAAGTGTGAGCACAAGCACAAACAAATGGAGCCATATTTATGAATGTTTGAAATATGGTTTCTGCCGAAATACTTAAATCTTCTTAACTTTTATTAAAACTATTACACACCACTCATGCCAGATACAAATTTAATCTGGATTTCAAAAAACAAAAATATTTCACTACAATGATGATCGTATGACATATTCATTTGACAGTGATTTATTTCTAATTTAATCTTTGGCACAATAAATCAGTTTAAAATCTGGTATGCTGTACCAAAACAAATAGAGAATAAATCCAAAGATATCTTGTATGAGAAAGAAAAACAGACAATGTGCCTATTGTAAAATAATCTGAGGAAAAATAAGGGAAAAAAATAAAAACATAGCTGATTTGAACAAATAGCAGGCTACCAAGTATTATTTGAATCCATTTTGCTTTTATTGCCTCAGGGGGAACTGCAAAAACAGAGAAAGATGGAAATTTGTTATTAGTCGTATTAATTTCATTCTTCTTTCAATACTATTGGTAGGCTCTAAGGGGAATCTACCTCTTCAACTATCCAATCAAATTTTAGATAAACATTATTGTAATAGCTTGTACTTACAACCCTTCATTTTACAGTTTTTAAATATATATAATAGCTATTGCAAAGTATTCTACTTTTTAGAATATTGAATAACTATCGCAAAGTTATTCAGTACTCAGCTATGTTTTATACAATCTTTCTAAATTTTAAAATTAACATATTTGGCTTTTACATTTATACTTCATATTTTCTTTGAATTAATGGATGACAAAACTTCAATTTAATTGAAATTTTTGGCATACTAATGACATGGTTAGAATACTAAACTAAGAATCTCCATTCATGATTAGAGGAATTGTTAATTGATGTAGGAGAATATCAAATGATATTATGTACAGTATTCTCAATATTAAGGGTAAAATAATCCTGTAGACTTATGGTGGTGGTTCGTTGTTTAAAAAAATCCTATGCCCAAATAATATATATCTGAATCTAGCTTCAGAGATTTTTTTTTTGTTACAAAACTATTAACAAATGTTATAAATAATTGCTTAATAAATACAATCCTAAACTCATGACAGCAAAATCTGGTGAAAAACTCGAAGAACTTATCAATAAGATAGTTAGATATATTTAGTATGCAACAAATTGACTTTGCTCTTGAAGGCATGTGTGTGTGTGTGTGAGTGTAAGTGTGTTCTGGATACAAACCAAAACTTATATATACTGCAATCTATGGATACCAGATTTGATCTGCAAAAATACTTCATCAATTCTGCAAAACAATCTTAAAATTCAGTCTTGGCTCAGAAGCTAAATGGGAATAAACCTTGAAGACTTCCAGACAATATTGGAGAGATAGCTCTGTTAGGAAATAAACAAATTGCCAGCGAACTTCATGGATATTCTTGAAGAAGTTGATCTGTCCCTCTATATAGTTTCAGTATTAAATTCATAGTCCATGGCATAGAAGATACAATCTAGTGAGTTTAGTTTTTAAATTGTAATTTAAACTAACCAAGAAAATAATTCTGAGATGTTATCTTGAGACTAAACGGAATGTACCTCATCTTCAATAGAATGAAGGAAATATAAAAATGTATTTTCTTTATTAGCTACATATGAGTCTCACTTTTAAACCAGACTTTCAAAGCCCTTAAAATCTCTAAAAAGATTAGCATTACTAACATGCAGAATGAAAGTGCCCACCTGTGAGTCTTAAATTATCAGATTTCTAACTACCACAGTCGCCATCCATTTATAATCTCTGCACATGGATTTAAGTCATCAAACAAAGAAAGGGAGAGTCATCCTTATAAGCTGGCTTCCCATTTGTTTTAACAATTTCATTCTTGGGCTGACTGTTCATTTTTAAATTGCTGGTTTTGCTAAGCAGAGAGGAAATGCCAACTTTGCTGTTCCTGGAATATGCAGGCTACTTGCTTGTGCTTCTCATTCCTCATCCCATTCCAAACCCTTGTACATAGTGCTGCATCATCAAACAGAATAATACAGCTAAGAGAAGCAAAAAACCACTCTTTCTCTCGGCAGGGAAGGCCTTCCATAAGCACTGCTATGGGTTCAAAAGTTCACAGTGGTTTCAATTTCACCCTTTAGTAACCAATGAGAAAACAGCAACTGCAGATAGATCCTCTGGCCACAAAGGAAAAATTAACTCATGAGTATCTGACTTGTTGAAGCGAAATTCCATTTAAAAAAAAACAAAAAACAAAAACCCCCTATCAATTACAAATGTTGTTTCCTTTTTTTCAAACTGCAACAATACATTTAGTAAGCTTTTGCTTAAAACAAAAGCTCCCCCCCCAAAAAGCTTCTACAGAGGAATAGGCTATTGATGAAAGAGAACAATGTGATTTTCCCCCTCAGTCTTCCCACTCCAATCCATTTTTTTCTCTCTTCCAGAAACTTAAAAGGTAAAACTCCCCATCTTGTCATTTTATTAGTTCAGAATTCTTCAAACTTGGCCACTGTAAGGTGTGTGGACTTCAACTTTCCAAATTCCACAGCCAGCATGCTGTCAGCACACAATTCCCCAGTACACACCTTGAAATTGTCAAGTCTGAAAAACACTGAGTTACTATTTGTCGATGTATTCTTATCAACCCACAAATTCCTCGGCATTTCCCCTTCAGATTAATCTTATACCGCTGGAAGAACAGAATTCCTTTGCAAAAATTAAATGACCACTTTTATTTTTCTTCTCTGTGAAAAAGGTTTCTTTTTCATACCTTTCAAAACATCCCCAAGCTGCTTTCATTTCCAAATGCTAAAGATGCATTCTTCATTTTAGCTTGAAAGGATTTTAGACAATTTCTCTTAAATTTTATAAAATTAGTCCCTTAATCATCCAGCACCTACAGAGACCTCTTTCCATCGCATCGCATATACAGCTCTGAATGCAATACTTGAGCCCTTCTCAGAGTATTCCTCTCTCCCCTGTTCAACCCTTACTTTAGTCCCATTCAAAGCATTCATTATGTGAATATTCCAGATACTCCTATCCTTGTGCCTCCAATATTGCTCTAATAAAAATAGCATCTGCAGATGTTCATAAATTCAGTGCGTGTCTGAAGAAGGAAAGCTTCGGCATACACAGTCATATGTGTAAATGCTTTTCCTCATGCAAAATCTCACACTAAACATGGAACAGCCTGTAAGAAGGCAGTATCATTAGAGTAATATCAACATGGGAAAAGATTATCCAGAGGGCTCATTGGATACACATCCCAAATAATATAACATATGAATACGTTTTTATAAAATCTTAATCCCTCTCTTTATGTCAAAATTCAATTCCAGGTGACTTTAAGGACATGCTCATATAATTCCTCAGGCAACAATATGAAAGTGACCTAATAAGGTCTTTTTCTGGGACATTGTTTTACCCTTCTGTCTTACCTGCAATACTGGGATTTCCTGGTGGTCTCTCATCCAAATATTAACGCAGTCTGTATCTATGTAGCATTTTGAAATCTGTCACTGTCAGTTAAGTACTATCTATCGCTAGGCCCATTTGAGGAGAAATGCTACAAACAATAAACTTGCTATCCAAATGTTTGATAAAACATTTCCTTTTTACATGATAATCAATACTTTGTTGATTATTTGGTAAAATTGTTCAATATAATCTAAATTGATAAAAACTCAGGCACAGCAAATAACCATACAGTTTAATTGCTACTCATTCAATGCCCTAATTAATGATATTAATCCATAATATCTCCCCAAAATTCAATCCTTTTTTTCTAAAAGATCATGAATCCAATCTTTAATAAACAAAGCTCTGGGATAAAATGACATCTGGAAAAACATATAAAATTTTAAAAACCCACATAATTCAGAAGGAAGAGCAAGAATGAAAAGGTAAGTTATAAAATATGTGGCTGAATAATTATTTACTAATTTATAGAATTAGTAAATTCTAAAGATTTTAGAATAGTAAATTCAAAAAGATTTAGTTAAAGCAGTGTCATCCTCCAAATACCATAATTTTGAATCTTAACAGTATGTCCTATTATGCGTGGCAGGAACTTTAATATTCACATGTTTATCAGAAGACGTGTGACAATAATCAAACTGTTGAATTCATTTCTTAACACCCACTTTAGCCATTAAGGATATTGTAATTTAATTTTTTTTTATTACTGTTATTATCTATGGAAGTACATTCAAATAAAGCACTGGACTACAGCCACCATCACTTTTATTTCCTAATGCCTCTGTGAAATTCAACTGCATTATTGCAAATAGAAATTATACTAGAGTAATGTTTTGCAGTACTCCAGTCTCATTTATAGTTTAAAAAATAAGCTCAGATGGGAAGGAAACTAATAGCTCAACTATGATGGGTCACATCAAGCATTTTAAAATATGGACTTTTGAAAAGTCTGTTGAAATAAGCCAGGAACCACTAGTACCCACAATCACTTTGCATACAAGAACAGTGTATGTTTAAGTCCTAGGAAACTCACATTGGCAGTTGACATTTAAAGCTTTGCTTTTTAAAATTGAAGAATTAAATAAATAATCAATTCTAAAAGTTTCAGGAAAAAAACAAAAAATATGTCCACAGTAATATATTCTTTATTTAGAAATTTACAAGAATAGATTTTTTATGCCAATGCTTTGTAAAATTTCAACATTCAAACAATAAGATTGTCTTCACTGGAATGGATGAAGTTTTATTATACGTAGCCAAAGTTTAAAAATATCCAAGAGAGATTTTTCAGTCGTTTTCTATAAAAACAACAATACAGCAGAACACCAAGAAAAATTAATAGGATGTCATGATACCCTTCACAAGTAGTAAAAAAGATTTAACAAGCTATTAAAAGGGGATCTTGGCAATATTTACAATGATGAATGGAAAAATATTTTTGCCAGACTTGGAAACAATATAAGTTCTAACATTATATATTCAAATAATTATTTCAATTTTCTGCATCTAGGCCTTGTGTAGAAAAAGTCTTCATATTCAAAAGTATCAATATACTATTTATTTTTATAGAATAAAAATATATAATAAAAATATAGCCGAGAAATCCTCGGCCCGCCCCTGCAAGGGGTCTTCCTGCTCCCTCAATTCAAGGAGGGAGCGAGTCACCCTAAACAGGGCGGCCGGGCGGTTTTCCGC
>JAEANM010017244.1:0-13009 GCA_017656035.1 Myanophis thanlyinensis
AATAAATAAAAGACAGAAACATGATGTAACATCGGGTTATGAAATGCAATTGAAATTCCATTTAAAAATAATAGTTTTCAGGCTTCATACCATTTAAAAAGTATTTTAAGTTCTAGACTGTTCCTCTTTTTTGAGTTAGCAAAAAGCTGGCACAGTAATTGGTGGTTTTGGTCTGCTGAAATACATAATGGCCAACTCTAACTTGGCAACATCTGATTCCTGCCCTAACTTCATCCCTTATATCAGCAAAACAAAAAGTAGAACTTGTTTGAATTCTTTTCTTTATTTCTTTATTTTTTTTTTGCAAATTATAGTGGCAATTCAAACCTAAAAAAAAGAGAAATCAAGATGATGTTTGTGGAAACAAGCTAACTTTTTCCAAATCTTTGCCAAGGAAGTTAGTAAATTCCTAAATAAGTGGAAGTAATTTATTTGATCATCTCTAGAAATAATGGGATTCTGCAATTGAAATACAGTTTTCTTTCCCTTGATCTTCTTTCTTTAAACTTAATAGCATATGACATTTGTTTATAAATGTATACCAAATAATGAACTGAACCAATGCATTTCTTTCATAGCATTATTGTGCAAAGGCTAATTTTTGATGTTAGTTACATAATCCCCAAGATAATAAACATCACATCTATTGCTTTCATTTTATAAATAGAATTTCAGGGGCTACAAATGAGTCAGTTCAAATTATATAAAGCATTAAAATAGCAAATGGGAACATTTGAAGATATAATGATTATGACTCAATAAATAGAATTATCTTTTTGTGAAATTCAAGAAAAACAAGGCATTTCTATAATTTTTTTTATCCTTTTTTCACCTTTTGGAAAAACATTATTATAACCTTGTTTTAGATTTCATGGTAATACAATGTATAGGCTTGCCCTGAATGCCATTAATATATCTCTTCTTTTATGATTATATTAACTTTATGGAAGTCAGGAGTGCAGAGAATTAAAATACAGTTGAGATGCAAAATCCATCTAGAATTTCAAATAAAGAATGATCATGCTTCAGAAATGGGAGCATTTCTGTCATAAATATTATATTATCCCTGCTTTAGAGGTTTTCTGCATTTCTGCTACATAAAATAGAACACTGCATATTAACTTTGATAATCAAACTTGATCTTGTTTTCATTTGTTTTTACAAGTTACTTAAAGAAAACTCAACATCCCCAGAAAATGTGTCTGTCCACAGGATCATTCAAAGATATACAGTAGAATTAAAAATTATACCTTAAATTATGCCTAGAAAATGTCAAACATTCAACTGTGATCTTTTAAATGGTATCAAATTATTCTCATATTGTAGACAGATTAGATTCTGCTTACTGAAGGTTCTAGATAACTCTATTTAGAATAAATTGTAAAGATAGAAATATATATATATAACCCTTGGGTTATGAAAGGCAATTGAAATTTCATTAAAAAAAATAATTTTTAGGCTTCATACCATTTAAAAAGTATTTTAAGTTCTAGGACTGTTCCAGCAATAAAAATAAGATGGCTGTGAGGTATCTTCACAAGTGTCTGTCCACCATCTACTTTTCATTTTTCTTTGCTCCTCAAATCCATCATTTGTCTTCTGGTCCATCCAATTATTAGCCTTTTAAATTATTATTCAGAAAATAAACAGCAATTAAAGACACTTATCACATCTCAGTCACAATCATCACCATTTATTTTCAGATGTGAGATTTCTCTTGAAAGACATGGACACATTTTTTTCTTATCATAGAATCAGCATGCTATATAAGTAAACTACAAATGGAAAGAGGAAGGAACAGAATAATTCTTTTTAAAGTATTTTTTTCTTACAGTTTCCACTTTAAAAAACATAGCAGGGAATAGTCTCAAGACTGACTTCTTTTTGTTTACAATGTGAATAAATCTAGATAGATTATAATCTGTTCTGGGATTTGCAGATTGAAGTTGAACACTTATGGGAAAAAAATCAATATGATATCAATTGTGATTGGAACCCTCTGCGTGATACTCAAAGAATTTCCTTAGTGTCTGGAAATATTGAACTGATCAGACTCGAACATCCACATTTAAAAAACAACAACACTCTGCCCTCATTCACCTGTTCTTAGACACTACTTTAATAATTCTTAGGTTGTTGATTAGGATTTAAATTAGTAACCTTCCACTATTTTTAGACTGTGGATTTAACTATAATTACCTACACATAATAATTTAGTAAGGAATACATATTAATTTAATAAAGTATATATCCAAATGAGAAAATTTCTAAATACAAAATTGAATGGTGGAAACATATCCATCAGTACCTGGGCCATACTTGTGATTCTGCTGGAATTATCAACTGGACAGTGTGTGGGTGGGGGGTGGGGAACAAGAAAACAGATTATTATCCACTATGCATTATATCCCTATAGTGATATTGGTGGATTATGCTTGCCCTGCAGAAATGGAGGCAAAGGTTTATTTCAAGTCTAACAAACTATTGAAGAATATAAACATACATTGTTTATTGGGTGAGTATGTAAAAGGATGATACTATTTTGGAGCCTGTTTCCTGTCCCCACAGTTAGTCCAGAGCAAGCATAATTATTGTGAAGAAACTCAAAGCAAGGCCTGTTGTTTTGTTTAAGTCCTTTGTTTAATTTCATATTTCCCTGTACAATAGGGTGACCATATTTGATTTCCAAAAAAGAGGACGAGAAAAAAATAGCCTCTACTTGCGAATTATGTTCCAAGATATGAAAGTATCTTGTACTTGTTTTCAAGCGGCGGGGGGGTGGGGGGGCGGCGGCAGGGGTGGTGGGGACACAGGTCCGCAGCGGCTCTTCTCCCACCGCCCAGGTGCTGCTGATGGGGAAAAGCGGCTCCCGCAAGACGAGCATGCGCTCCATCGTGGGATTTCTAAGCGCGACGGAGCACATGCTCGTCTTGCTGGAGCCGCTTTTCCCCATTTTCCCGGACATGACATTTCCACTTTTTACGTCCAGTCCGGGGCGTCCGGGTTGGTTTTATAAATTTATAAAACCTACCCGGACACCCCGGACTGGATGTAAAAAGTGGACATGTCCGGGCAAAAGAAGACGCTTGGTCACCCTACTGTACAACAACAATAAATGGCTTTGCATAGATTTTGGCTTTTCACAGGACTCTGGATAGCATGAGTGAAATGTAACTTGCTGAAAGTGGGGCTTTTTGTGCAAAAAGTAATGGTCATTTCACACATTCCCTACATCTACTCCTGGCACAAGATTTTCTATTTTTCTTAATCCTATATTTTGTTTTGAACAACTGATATTAATATTAAACATTGCTGCTATACTTCTAAAATCAAATGCTACTTACACTTTTTAATCTCGTTTTGATTTGGACTTTGTTTCAGTCATACAGCATTATTTCTTTGATTGTTTTTAACTGTTACAATTGTTTACACTCTGCAAGAATGTCCTAAAACCTTTGAATATATAAATGATCTGAGGAAAAGCTTTACTATTTTCCTCTGGTCTTCCATTCCTTCTCCAACAATTATGTCTTTCTGCAGAGTTAGAAAAAAAATCACAACTGGTTCGCAAGAAATATTTCTTTCTGAGTTTCATTCATCTCCATTGTCCATTCATTGTCCAGCTCCAAAGAAAACTTTATTTTCTTTATCCATTACAATATAGCATTGTCCTAGGAAGGCAATCTAAGCCTACACTCATTAGTTAAAATCTAAGAGCTATCAAGTTCTTTGCCTGGATTTTAAAAATGCATCAGCTCCAAACAAAAACACTGCGCTTTTGTCTCTGAATTCTTGCCTTAACCTTAAACTAAAACACTCTGAAAATAAATTGGCAAAACACAACTTTTTTCAAGGTTTTGTGTGAGCTGGACAGCGTTTACTTTACTTGCTGAATTAATGAGAGATGCATTACAAAGAACAAAATCCAAAGCATTTACTTATTCTGGATAATTTTCCAAGCAATTTTTTTTGAATCCTCAGACTGGAATGAAACTAATTAATTGTTACACTTTTCCCTATCCAAATCCCGGACATCTCTTTTCTGTTATAGTTATAAAACCTGCTTCACTAATCTCAGGAATACTTGAGCTTCTAATGAGTGAAGCATCCAAAAACATTCATTTTATTTCTCTTTTGGAAATCTCTGAAACCTCCAAGTATTGCTTTGCCTTACCATTGCAGTTTTGTACTGAAAAAATAATAATAAAATGAGTTTCCTGACTGGAAAAAAATTGCTCAGACCTTACTTTAAAAAGGTTGTTTACTGGGTAAGATAATTCTTGTATGTTTTATATGTTATAGGACATTTTTAAAAGTGACATTTTCCACCAAGGGCCTGGCAGAAAATGTAGCTTATGGAATAATTTCAGAGATGTGGAAAATAGAGTGGCAAAATATAAATGGGGCGTTTTCTAACTTACATAATTATTTAAAATCCTAAAGTCGGAAGGGACTTTGGAGGCTTTTTAGTCCAGTCATTGAGTAATCATCCTTACAATCATCCTTACAACCTTCTACAGAGGGACCATCGAGAGCACCCTGAGCAGCTGCATCACCACCTGGTTTGGGAATTGCATCGTTTCGGATCGCAAGACCCTACAGTGAATAGTGAGGACGGCAGAGAAGATCATCGGGGTTGCTCTTCCCTCTGTCATGGACATTTACACCTCACGCTGCATCTGTAAAGCCAGAAACATTGTGGCTGACACCCCCCCCCCATACACACTCTTTACTCACCTGCCATCTGGAAAGAGGTACAGAAGCATTCAGGCCCGCACAAACACACTGTGTAAGAGTTTCTTTCCACAAGCCATCAGACTCCTCAACACAAAGAAACTGGAACCATAAATACTTGTGTATTTAGCTTTTTTCTAAGTTCTTAGTTTTAGAGCTATGTGTAGTTCTGTGTCCTGCTTTTTTTCTTTTTTCTTTATGTTGTCTAATATAGCACCTTGGTCCTGGGGAAACGTTTCATTTCACTGTGTACTGTACTGTATATTGTTGAAATGACAATAAAACCTACTTGACTTGACTTGAGAAGAAAGAAATCCTTAGGTCATCCCTTAGGATTTATATCTACTCCTATGTTATGCTTATCCTTGTAAGAAATTTGGACAGTTTGAATTTCTGCAATTTATTAAAGGACTGGTGATTCTTCCAGGCCCTGAGCTGGGAGCACCTTTGGTTTTTAGTTCTATTTTTAGTCAGCAATATATCTTATTTTATTTTTAGTTTATTTTTAGTTGTAAGCCATGTCATTTTGGAATTGGGCTCCTCTAAAATTAAAATGAATCTGTACTATTTGTTTCAATTCAATTAAAATGACTCCATCCATTGTGACAACATTGGAAAACTGTTGTCATGTCTCCCTTGAGCATTTTCTTCTTGAGGTCAAACATATCCAGTTCTATAACCCTTCTTCATAGGATGGAGCTTCTAACACCGTCTTCAACTTTGTTGATCTTCTCTACACTCTTTGCACACTAGAATAGGACTAATTATTCTAGAATTGTGCAGCATACAGCAGAACTGACTAAATTGTTATTGCTTAGACATATCTTGACACTGACATTATAGTTCAATTTTAGGAGCATAGTACGGAACACATAGTGGATTCCTGTATTCTCTTTTTGGCAGCAGAATTTTTTCAAAGTAACGATTAAACATTATAAAAAAGGGGGCAGTTCCAAAATTATTTCTGCTTGAGTATTATTTCTCCTTGTCTCTGTCCAAACTAAAACGCAATGGTTGCCAAATTATTTATATAACGGAAAAATGTATCTGAAATAAGGACCTTGTTGTGGGAGACAAACATACTAATAAATAAATAACATCCTACAGAAGCAATCTGATTCTAGCTAGGTACTGAATCCCTTGCATGTTTATTTATACATTTAAAAAAAGTTCAGGAAAAGTATATTTCTGAAGATCTGTGCACAGAATTTTAGTTACACCATGTAGGTATTGTCTTCTCTGTTTTTATTCCAGTTCCAAGATTTAATCCATTTGACCTCTGCTTACAATGTTATATAGAAATGTCCTGAATGTTCAATATTGTACTGCCATATTTTTCAAAACATGATCCAAAGCAAAACTTGCCAGGAAGTACCAAGCAGGTGCAATCAATAAATGTATGCTTAGAGTCCTTTCACAACTTCTCAAGCCTATAGGAAATTATGCTAGCATAAATTTTGCTCTTTCAGTAGTGATCCTTTACCTGACATAGGGTGTTTTCCTTATTTATGGTGTATTAAGGATAGCAATAGGTGAATTTCCCTGGCTTCCACTCATCCTTCTTAATATTTGTGGCTGGAAAAGTGTTAAGACTTGACAGATTATTAGACAAATGGGTTTAGCCACCTGTAAAAACATGCTCTGATTTTGTGTAAATATTTTGTGGCAGCTATGTTCAAAGAGTCTGTGAACTGAAAAGCATTAAATCCACGTTAAAAAGCACCCTTGCCTCCATCAACTGATATAAATTGAGCCTCGGAGGAGATCTGTTATGATTTACTATTTGAAGAAACCTGGCTCCCTCAGTGAATACACACATGGCCTTGGAAAGGCTGGAGGGCAGAACACATCTGCAATAGCGTACAGGAGCCACAAGTGCCAATAATCACATCCTCTGGGATTACCTGGCTGCAACAATGGCTATACTGACATCAAAGCACATTCAGAACTGCAACAATCTGCTACCTACTTTTAAAGTTGTAGAAGTCAAGGACAACATCTGCCAAAGAAAGAGGTTGTTTTTTCCCCCCCTCTGGAAAGCCATTCTTCAAAGAAAAAACAAAAAAGTTCAGTTGCCTCCTGAAAAGTTGCTTTGGGGACAACCATGACCTGGATAATCTCTACAGACTTTTAGCTATAGAATTTGGGATGAACACCCTTTGAATGGTGTGGGAGTAGGAATGGATTTCCAAAGGAAAAAAATTGCAGAGTACAGGAACTAGGAACACTAGTCAGGTGACCCTGAGGATACAGATAAATCTCCAAGTGCTTCAATGACCCTCTAAAAGGACGCAAATGACCAGCTGTCTGCAAGGAATATGAATCCTTCCATTCCCCACTATCCTGTCAAAGCTGAAGAAGCTTCTTGGATGAGAAGTGAAATGTCTTCAAAAAAGAAAAAAACAAGAAAAAACAAAGTCCAGTTGCCTTCTGAAAGAGATTTTTAGATTTTAGATTTTATTTGATTTATATACCGCCCCCTCTCCCTAGGGACTCGGGGTGGTGCACAGCCAGTAAAAACACAAATACAGATAACAATTTAAAACCTATTTAAAATAATTAAATAATGGCTGTCTAATTAAAACATTATTATTATAGTTTAACATTTAAATTAAAATCAGTTAAAACCAACGGTTAAAATATAAACAATTAAAATTTAGAATAAATTAATTCAATTAAAATTAAATTAAATTTAAACTTAAACCCCTTCGGAACAAGGAATAGGGCAGAGACAAGAATTTTATGAGCAGTGGCTTCCAGGTGGGAGATCAATCCAGTCCTGACAAAAATAACATGATGATATACATATCCAAAAGAAGCAAAGCTTATTGTACAATTGTGATGACTGACTGCCCATGTCTCTCTTTATTAGAACTAGCAGATCTGGGTTGCTAAATCTGGACAACTGCTAATTGGTAGCAAAGTGGCTGCACAAATTAAATGTTTGCTCCCATCTAGTGGCCATCTGGATATTTGCAGCTCAAATCTACTAGTCCTACCCTGAAACCATTACACTAAACTTTATTTTCTTTTCCTCACTGAAGTCCTGGTCTGGTTTTTACCTAGGTGCAGTAGATTCAAAATTAACATTGTTCTGGGAAGAATCTCTTCAGCTAGCTAGCTGAGTGTTTGCTTCACTTCTACTGATTTAGGATTTAATTGAAGATGAGTTGTTGAGCAGAGAGCTGAAAGCATTAAGGGCAACTATGTTAAGACCTGGTAATTCCTGGTCACTAACATAGCAGGCTGAATAAAAAAAAAAGTGAAGAAGAAAAGTACTCAGTCAAAAGATCCCAAAATTACTTTGGGTTAAAAGAACATACATCAAAGAAAAAGATGCCATTTGCTTGGCGGTATCCATTGTTGTATTTCTGACTGTAATTGGGGGGTTGTAGCAAAGGTTGAAAGAAGATCACTGATAAATGTATTGGCAGAATTAAAGTAGTTGCATCCAACTATATAGAAATAGTGGTGGAAGTAGGTTTGTTGAAGTGGAAAATGTGAAATGAAGGTTGGCAGAAAAAAATGATAAAAGAAGAAAGTGGAACTTAATAAGGGAAAACAAATAAGGGGAGCATAAAATCTCATATGATTACTCTGCCAAAGAATGCTGAAATGTTTGTTGTAAAGGTAAAAAAAGATAAATCCATTGCTGAGAGAAAGGTTTAATGGACAGCACTTCTCATAATGGTTCTTCTGAGTGTGCTGCATAGCAATATATTAAAAATATCTGAACCATCAAAACCTTGGGACTAAATAAAGAATTGGAAATACATAAGGCAAAAATAGGCTGAGAATTTCTCATCGTTTAACTACTGTAACCACTTCACATAATTAGGGCTAATCTTTGACCTGTGTATGTATTTTAACTGCAATTTATTTGTGTATTAGGTTTCAAGCTCACAAGAAGACAGAAAAATTTGGTTCAATGAATGCTTAGAACCTAAGGAGATTTCTCAAAAGAAAGCAAGGGAACAGAAAAAACAAAAAATGTTGCTTATGATACTATTTGTTTAGGTGCTAAAAATGAAGGGATTCTTTCTAACAAAAGAGAGGATATTATGCAGTGGTGAAATTCAGCCGGATTGCACCACATCACCCGAACTGGTAGTAGAGATTTGAAATTGGCCCCGCCCACCTACCCCTGCCCTTATCCTTCCTTATATGAGCTTCCTTTTTTTCTTACTTACTTGAATCAGCTGTTTGGAGCATCTACGGAGCCTTCCTGATGATCCCCGCTGCCTCTGGTGCATCTAAAAGCAGTTTAAAGAGCCACGTTGCAGCGCATTTGGCACACATGTGCATGCACCGAACTAGTAGCAAAACCGGTCGGATTCCACACCTGGTATTATATAGAAATCTAGGAAGCTCTTGGATAAAATGTTGATCTTTCTAGTAAATGGATCTCTAATCCACTAGATCCATAGAGTCAAGTGACAGTAGCTCTCTTATGTTTTATTGCAGGATGTTTCTCCAGTTCAATCTGGAGAAACTGCAGAAGGAACTTAACAATTTGAATAGAGCTAGCCCTTGACGATTGACCACAACTGAGCCCAAAATTTCTGTTGCTAAATGAGACAATTGTTAAGTGAATTTTGCCCCATTTTATAACTTTTCTTGCCATAGAATAATGGAGGTGGTGTAAAAGTTAGGGTTAGGCAAACGCCCCAGCCAGACTCAGTTTCCCCCATGAAATGAAGACCACAGAGGCTGGCTGTGTACCCCACTGGTAGACCATCCAGTCCCTTCTAAGATTTCTCTGCCTGCCAATTTCTTCTGTTCATTGGGCCAACAGTAATTGTTGTCTGCAAATTCCTGATGTAACTTTGCTCGGTGTGTTTTCTTTCTGTTTAATATGAGAGAGAGAGAGAGAGAGAGAGAGGATTAATTAAGATACTTTTTAAAGCTTCTGGCTAATTGGCAGACCTATAGATCAAGTTCTGCCTATAGAAGGGCATTTTCTGGGATGCAGGAAGGATGCTTGCAAACCAGCCCCACTGCTTCCAAAAATGCCACAAGAGACTGGACCACCATCTGTCAAAAATGGTGCAGTGTCTGCTTGGGTAGGGGGTTGGACTAGATGACCTACAAGGTCCCTTCCAACTCTGTTAATCTGTATATGTATAAGTTATAAATGTGGGTAAAGCAAGTGGCTAGATAATTTTTTTTTCTATTTTGTTTAGTACATTGTAAACTAATTACTGTGATTAGTTATTGTAGCACATTAAACTATGACATTTGATTATGAGATCAGCAACTGGGATGACTTTAAGAAGGAGTAAACTAATTCATGGCAAATGAAATCTATCAATCAAAGGCTATTTTATGTATCTATATACTACTACATGACCCTCATTTTCAGGGTTCTTCACAGCTTCTCACAAGTTGATGGGAAATGTGGAAGGAAGTGATATGATTCCTCACATTCCTTGCCAGGTTCCCACCACTTTGCCTGTGGAAAGGTAGCAGGGAGAAAGTTAAAGCACAAGACAAGTTATTAGAAATATGGAGAATATTCAATTTAATTATCAGGATATCAGTAGTTGCCCATCATTAACAAATATCACAATAGTAAATATAATTAGTCATGCAACCATAAAATGACTTAAAATAAGCTAGGGCAGGGGAGTCAAACACATGTCATTATGGTGTCATGTGACGTATCACGACTTTTTCCCCTTCATTGAACTGGATGTGGGTGTGGCCAGCATGTGACAGATCCAGCCCACGGGCTGTGAATTTGACACTCCTGAGCTAGGGTAATAAAATCCTGGTAGAAAGAAATATACGTAATTCACTTGTAAAGACTGTTCAGTTTAAAAATCCAGAGGTACTCGTTTTAATCTGGTACAAATCTTACTAGTGATTTTAGTAGTGATTAAATTCACAAGAAAGGCAATATATCAAAGCTTTTTGCCACTGCAGTTATGTAATTTGTTGAAAGTGCTTCAAAATAAAATGTTCCTTCAGATCTTCAGGAATTCCTTCAGATATTGAGCCTATGTATATTGAAGAAAATAATTAATTGTATTTATCTTCTTACATGAAACTTAATATAATACGTAAAAGCTTTTCCAATAGTTTTGCAATAATGATACATTCTTACTTATAAAATATTAATACTCAAGCCATATACTTTTTTAAAAAATAAACATAGCTAAAATTGTATATTAAGAATTTCTTAATTTATGACATCAAATTATTACCCCTTTTTCATTGGCATGCTCCAGATTATGATGTATAATAAAAGGAAAATCAGGATTGATAATAGTTTCCTTCTTTTTAGTAGTGTGCCTAGATGATAGATTTATTGTAATACGACAATTCAGATATATGGATCAAGTTAAGGCATCAGGACCTATTCTGCATGAGGGTTGCTGAAGGAAATTATTTATTCAAGCATACAATTTAAGTTAGTTAAATTAAATCAAGCGCATGTGTTTGGGTTGTCGAGAATCACATTAACTCCAAGGCCAGCTGTGGTTTCTTTTGCCCTTAAAGTAAGTTTGATGTAATAGTGTTAATTAAATTGCTAATCTTATAACTGTGGTTTTTAATGCTCAGCCTGCTTGTACTGGAAATGTTGTCACTTGCAACTGTATGTTTCTCAAGGACCACCCTGTTCATCTTTCTGTTCCTTGCAGTAATGAATCATGGAGATTCATAACCAGACCATTGAGTAAGATCAGTAGCTTACTATGGGGTTACAAATACGACAGGAAGTATTGAACTGCAGGGCTGACCTTCAATGGCTGCTAGACATAAATACATAGCAGTCTATGCATTTTGTAAACCTGTAGAGCTTGCATTAAAGTTCTGGTGCATTCTCTGAATGCCTGCACATTGCTTACACTCAGTATTATTAATGACAGTGCTGCTCATTGATTCTTATATTACTTAAAATATATTCTATCTCTTTTTCAACTAGTAAGTAGCTTTTACTTTTTTTTCCAATTTAATGGAATCTTGCCTTGTAATGGATTTTTCTCTCTTTATCTTTCCAAGGCTATTTGCAATATTTATTTTTCTTTATTGCAGCTGTTTATTGCCAAACCTTCAAATCTGTATTGGGAAGTAATACCGATAGCTAATTTTTAAACCCATCCTGTAATTTTTTAATGGCTATATTCAGAAACAGGAAAGTAGCTAGGAGGATCTGGGTGTTTTGCTACAAATGAGAGATTGGAACCAGCATCTACAGAGAAACTGCATTTCATAACTTGGGTTTGATAGCTCGGTAATGCCTAATGCTGACATAGGGCAACAGCACTTCAGATGTTGGTGGCTGTAGCATCTGAGCTAAGTCCTATTGACCTTGCAAAGGGGGAACTTGCCTTTATATCATTCACCATGCATTATTAGGACATATCTGTGTTTTGAAATGCTGATATATTAGATTGATTGGGTGCTCAGATTCTGGGCGTGGGTTTTGTCCATCAGTTAGCAATGCAGACCAGATCACAAGTGAACAGTCTGAACACTTCAGAATGATGGATATAGTGCAACTCCTGCCTGGGGAACTCTAATCTCATATCCTATGTGGGAAGAAGGAACATGTCACCAGTTTTGCATCCATTTGTCAATATAATGTTTTTTTTCCTTTAATAATACTTTTAAAGAGGCAGTGGGATAGTATAGTTGCTTAGTTAACATGGAAAATGATGGAGGAAGGATGAATGGACAGTACATAAGGAGTTAAGGTCATTAAAATTACTGGAACTGTCACAGTAATTAATGTCCTCAATAAACATGCTAATTAGTTGAGTTGGACAGAATTTTCCAGGGAATGTATTGGATCCTTTCATATTACTCTTGAATGGCAACATTACCTTATCGTATCCTTACCAACGAACATTACCTCTACATCATTTCCTGGAATTAGACAGTTGTTATTGACTATTCACATAACGGGAAAAAAAGACATAATAAAATCTGACAGCTGGCTGCTTTTCCTGCTAACATAGATTAAGCCTGTCCTGCCATGTGCATTTCAATGAGCTAAAAGTAAGGGAATGAAATGTTTACTTTTTACAATCTTATTTGGCAAATAATTTTGAAGAAGAATACATCTGTAAAACTGGATATTCACATTCTTATTATGTTGATGTATTGTATGTTAATGTATTATATGTTAATATTATACATTTATAATATTATATAAACATCTCCTCCATACCTCACTCACTCATCTGGACAAGGGGAAAAGGAAACTACGTCAAAATGCTCTTTGTGAACTACAGCTCAGCATTCAATACCATAATTCCCTCCATACTGA
>JAEANM010017245.1:0-13008 GCA_017656035.1 Myanophis thanlyinensis
AGAGAGTAGTAGATAAGAAAGTTGCAACAGTCTCATATGGCCAATGGGAGCCAGCAGAGTCCAGCCATTGACCATATGACCAGGACCACCAGTAGTATACAATAATTGATTATGGGAGAAGAGGGAAGATCTGCTAACAACAATAAAACAAATACTGATCATGGGAGTCTGTAAGCTGCCTCTGCAGTGGGCTAGAGATGAGTCAAGGCAGCCTGAAGAGAACACAGCCTTTAAAAACCATTAATGAGGCAACTCTATATTGTACCACAGTTAATATAATATGAGGATCAGACTGCAAACTGCA
This sequence comes from Myanophis thanlyinensis, assembly GCA_017656035.1. Classification (NCBI taxonomy): domain Eukaryota; kingdom Metazoa; phylum Chordata; class Lepidosauria; order Squamata; family Homalopsidae; genus Myanophis; species Myanophis thanlyinensis. The sequence goes on from JAEANM010017245.1 coordinate 305, forward strand.
TTCATTACTTGTGTGGGTTACTGTCTGTAATAACATTAGACACAAAGATTCCCTGAAGGCATGTTCAACCATTAGTAAAAGCACTAAATGCAATGGTTGCTCATAATGACGATAACTCTGATGAAGTATATTCTACTTTCTTCAAGAGCATAAAGTGGCTTTCACAGGGATCTCATTTCATTTTATCTCTCCAGCCATACACTGGTGGGGTGGGTCATGGGTGGGTTGAGAAGGAATCAATACATTTCCATAGCTGAGGATGAATTTGAATCTGAGTCTCCCCATTCCTAGTCCAGACTGCCTACAGAAGTTCCGGAGATCAGATTGGTCAAATATTCTTTTGGGAGGGGGTGTCCTTTTCATACATACCAGAACATTTTCTTTCCTTCTCCAATGTTGTGTGATCTAGTAATGGTTTCCTAAATGATCTGATTACATCAGGATGGAATGAAGATTGGAAAAATAAGCCACTCATAACCCTGAGATAGCCTTGCTTGCACATCGTTAAAAGGACATCTTTAACACTCTATCCGACATATGATGTTTATTTATATAAAACACAGGCTGGCTTAACTAGCCAGGTTTTCAGATATAAAAATCTCCTTGATAGATTGAGGATGACAGCCCAGAGCCATTAAAACCTACGAGAACCCCGTTCAGAGCTCCCCTTATCTGGCATCTAAGAAAAAACAATCACAGAGACTTTCCCTCCAATGCAGGTCTCACCCTGGGCTGTTCCGGCATTTTCTTCTCTGCTGCCCCAATGACTTCCTCCATCTCTCCAAACCATGCTGACTCCACATGGGGAGAGTGACTCAGCAGCACATCTGAAAGGGCTGGCTGATTCTGCAATTCACGTTGGAGGTAGATGTGGACAAGACGTTTCTTTTCCTGGATCTGCCAAGCCAATTTGGAAATAGAGCCTAACATTTGTGTGTGTGTGTGTGTGTGTGTGTGTGTCTGAGCTTGTGCTCATTGAGGTGGGTCAAGGGGAGGTTGGTGGAATGCAGAGGTAGCCTTGGTGATTGGCTACAGCAGGCATGGCTTGATTGCCTGGGTTAGCTCATGTGGTGTGGAAGCCGATGGGGGGGGGGGAGACATAAACCTGGAGGCCATCTTTCACGAGAGGGTGAGTGAACCTCTTGCCTTCCCTTACAGAAGGTTGGGTGTGAGGTTAAAAAGAGGATGAAGTGAAAGGAAAGAAAGGCGGCTTGCAGTTCATATATTATATTCATATAATGCAGTTCATATATACAATATGAATTATATTGATATAATCCATCCCTTTTCCTGTCTAAAACAGGATCGGGACAAATAAATACCCAGGCAACGCTGGATTATCAGCTAATATTATATAAAAGAAAAGAAAAAATGATAACCTTTGATTTGATTACATCTCTCGGGAGAGAAATCTATTATGATCAGGTCCATTATAAAGTATCCCTTTTGGAAATATGAAAATTGCAAATATTTGCTTTTTAATAAAGAAACTATGATAAAAAGTGACATTTTAAGAGAAAGAAATGGTTTCTTGACCTTCTGCTGTTATCTATACCATTTTTCTCATTGGACAGTTTCTCCGGGCAACATATACCTAATGTACTTTCATGTTCATTTTTGCAAAGTTAAAAAAAATACAGACTTTGAAACAGAAGACTGGATAAAGAAAACTGCACACTGCATGTGTTTAAAGGCTAAATGGTGCAACTATTGCAATTTTCTGCATCAATTTGGTGGGGCTTCCAAATTATGAGGTATGCCCCTCTGCTGCTGATCTTCCTTCCTTCCAATAATATGCAACACAGTGTTCTACAGATATTTATGATTACGTACAATTTCCAACAGCCCCAGCCAGCATGGCCAATAACAAAGGAATATGATTTTTCTCATTCAAAAATTGAGGGAAAAGAATCACAAGGTTGCCTAAAGGTAAAGGTAAAGGTAAATGTATGTGCTAGTCATTCCCGACTCTAGCGGGCAGTGCTCATCTCTGTTTCTAAGCTGAAGAGCCAGCATTTTCAGGTGATGATTCAGTGATCATGGGGCTGGCATAGCTAAACACCAAAGGCACACAGAGTGATGTTACCTTCCCACAGAGGTGGTCCCTATTTTTCTACTTGCATTTTTACATGCTTTTGAACTGCTAGGTTGGCAGAAGCTGGGGTAAGTAATGGGAGCTCACTCAGTTATGCGGCGTTAGGGATTCGAACTGCCAAACTGCCAACCTTTCTGATCGACAAGATCAGCATCTTAGCCACTGAGCAACTGCATCCCCTAAGGCTGCCTAACTTCATGCTAAACCCACAGTGCATATTCTGTGGGCCGCATGCAGTTTCCAGCTCTGATGATGTCACCTAGTAGGGTAATGAAACATCAGTGACCCCAAAAGCAAATTAAAAGACTTCTAATATGACTGAGCCACACATACTCACTGTAATTGAATGAAGGGTCTTATTTATTCATTCAACTTATATACTGATCATATTGCCTGGAGATGACTCCAGGTGACCTACAATTTCCTACAATCATTAAAACCATTAAAAATAAAATAAAATAAAATAACATCAAATTAGCTTAAAACTGCCAAAGACAAGAAAGAAGGGAGCAAGATACATATAAAGAGAGATGGAATCTTATCTACCCAGGGGTCTCCAACCTTGGTAACTTGTAGACTCATCAATCCCTCATAGACTAAAAGGGCATCTCTGAGCAAAATGATTGACAATGTGGTTAGGCCTAACAGAACTCCCAACATCCTTTGCAAGTCCATGGTTTCTCTCCTTCCTTCCCTTTCATGTGTTCTCTATAGTACCATATTGTTTTCAATTAACTGTTAAGTGATAATACTTACATTTCATCAATATATTAATTTTTAACCTGAGATCCTAACAAGAACATTGATGAGGAACATTATAAAAAGTGCTTCTGTGTAGCTTGTTAGGAAATGATATGACCAGATATTGCTGAAACCCTATCAGATCCTTGACCAACATTGGATACTAAGGGCAGTTATGCTTGTCTGCTATGATGAAAAAATGAACTGATCCATGTCTTAATGGGAATGCAAGCCTAGATTAAGGCTGAGGTTGCCTGAAGTCTCAGAATTACAAATACCTCTTCCCCAAAATTGAGTATCATCCTTTTTCTGAAATTGCTGTGGAAATATAATTAAAAAAAAAACCAAAAATATTAACTGCACCAGTGGTAATCATGATAACTATATTTAATTACAGCAAATTAATTTTAATTATTTTTTACAATTAGATTAAATCAAAATTTCGGAGGTTTTGTCCTCTAGCAAAAACTCTTTCTTGTTATAGTGCAGCCCTTAGTCTGGTTCTTAAAGACTGAAAATAGCACTCAGCCTGAAAATATTTCTCTACCCTGGGCATAGAAATGCATGAAAAGTTTGTACGGATTTGGGGGAAATGTATCAAAGGACATTAGTCTTGATAAAAGAAATGGTGTCACTGTTAAAAAAAAAACATTTATGCAAATCCAATAGAAGAGAATAAATATAGCTCAGGGTTGAACTGTAGAGACCTCAGTTTGGTTGTTTGCTTACTATATAGAAATAGGTAACATCTTCATGAGCATAGGATTTGCTCCCTGTGTACCCAGTAGCTTGTCCTGCCTATGCCGATAGGGATGTGGTTTTCACCTTGATAATTCCTTATTTATTTATTATTATTATTCAAATTTATATACTGCCCCATCTCCCTAAGGACTCGGGGCAGTTCACAGCAGATAAAACAAAATACATAAACAAAATTTAAAAGCCAATATAAAACCATTAAATTTGCTGATATTTAAAAATACAGTTAAAAATTAAATTAATTCTAAAATTTAACCAAGATTAAAATACCCCGAGGTGTCAGGCCAGGCCAGGCCAGGCCAGGCCAGGCGAGGCCGGCTAGTTGGAAAAAGTGAATTTTTAACGCACGTCGGAAGGCTCGCAGGTCAGTAATAGTCCGAATCTCAGGGAGATGGCCTTGGAGCAGGATTTCCAAATGAAGTTATAACTAAGAATGTGATGGGTGCAACTCCCATGGAAACTATGCTGGTTAGAAAAGGGGGGGGGGGCATTGCACTCCATATCTGGAGGGTGCCAGCATTAGGAAGGTTGCTGTGATGCTATCCATGGCTGCAAGGGATGCGCATCACAGTTTCCTTGAAACTTGCATGATGTTTTTAGCAATCAGTTCCTTTTTTCTGAATCCAGCACTCTTTCGAATGACAGGTCAGTATCAACATTTAAAGGGAAGGGTTAAAAGCACATACTGTAATGACGGATTAGAGGCACAATTGGACCATAGGCGCATTGATAAAAAAATAGGTATCCATATTATGTATTCTGTTTTTAATGAAAGCAAATTTTAAAATACTTTCAGATTAGAAGCATAAAACCTAGGGCAGACCTGCTAGAAGAAACATAATGTTTATTTATAAATATGTGCAATGTGAGGATGCCCTAACAGAGACTTAAAAATAGAAATCACTGAATGTTAATTGTTCACATAGTGTCACATGTACTTTACTCTTACTTATTTATTTAGGATAATTATATCCTTCACTTCCTTTCTCAGAAGAGATACAGCAGTTAGTGTTTTTCAATAAATAAAAAAGCATTCCCTTGCTTCAAACACTGTTTATAGCTCAGGTGGAATTTCTCTTCCCTTAGAAAAGAGCCTTTGACAGCTAGGCTGCATCTATAAAAGTAGTTCCCACTGTGAGAGGGAGAGTTGTGGAATGTATCTAAATCTGGAATACCAAAGCACAAAATGTCTCAGTTCCAGAAATCTGCAAACAACTATGAAATGCCACTAAATACAGGATTGCTACAGATGGTGACCATATTGCCACCACTGTACTGTTACTAATTCATCCTAAAGAGGAATTTTAGTCGTCTAATAGTAATATAGACAATTAGAACAATTAATCAGTGGAACAACTTGCCTCCAGAAGTTTGTGGGTGCTCCAACACTGTAGATTTTTAAGAAGTGATTGTACAGCTATTTGTCTGAACTGGTATAGGGTTTCCTGATTGAGCAGAGGGTTGGATTAGAAGATCTCCCTTCCAACTCTGTTATTCTGTTAAATCCATACTTTTCCCCAAAATAAAGATAGTACAGTTAAAAGCCTGAGGAGTGTCCCTGCTGTGGAGCAAATACATTCCTAGATGTGTGTATGATCAAAGATTTTTTGTTTGATTATAAGTTAGGGATCTACATCTTGTATGGGCATTTCTAGTTGTTTTTCCTGTATATTCACAAGTAGTTGTTTTTTCCTGTATATTCACTTGTTATTTCTGCAGTACCACACACTTGCTGAAGGGTGAAAAAAGTATATTCCTGTCTCTCCCCCCCCCCCCCCAAATATCTCCAAATCTTAATGCTATCACTCAACTCCATTGAAGGCTGAAATTTGAAGCTACCTGAATTGGAAACTGACAATCTGAGCGAAGCATTAATTAGTTAGAGAAAAAGCAAAGTGGGGGGGGGGGGGCACTGAGAAGGAGGGTTCATGGTATGAATTTGAACACTATCCAAAAGTTCATCTCAATTTCTGTGGGGTTTTTTTTAGAATTCAAAATTTCTGTGGGTAGTCTAGAACAAAAGTCGGCAAACTCTTTGTGAAGGGCCAGATCTTTTTTGCCTCTTTCTGTGGCTGGTAGGACTGCAGCCCAAACAATCCGGCAGGCATTAGATAGCACCAACTCGCCAGCAAGGAGGCTGTAGGTTACCGACTGCTGCTGCAGCATCCTCAGCCCTGGCCCAATCCTGTCCTCAGAGCTCAGCTAAGGCTCCAACCTGACAAACTTTCCATTCGTAGCTTCTGGGCTGTATAAGTGGGCTGGATTTGGTCCATACGATGTAATTTGCTGATCCCTGGAATAGACAATCTGAATAGTGCCCTTTAAAAACTTACAGAGGGAGAATTGATAGACCTAATTTATGTTATATGAGCCCCAGGAAAAAATGAGAAAATCTTGGTTAAATAACTCGAAAGAATGAACTGTACGGAACTATTCATTCTTTTTCAATGTTAGACCCGGGATGGTGATTGGGGCAACATGCTCTGCTCTCCTTTAAGCAGTCTGAGCTGGTACTAGAAAGGGATGTAGGGATGGTGTCCATGAGCAGCATACTGCCATACACTCCCACAACTCTTTGATTCTATAACCTTTGCTCCAGTGAGGCGAGCTAAGATGCCTCACTTATTTAATCTCTTCTATCTTTCTGTCTCTTCCTGTCTCTATACTTTATCATTTAATTACTGACAATATAATATGTAACTAGGAGATAGTTGATTGGATTATCTAGTGAGTAAACTGTGGCTAAACATTGGATGATGAAGAATAACTTGTACATGTAACAAAGAATATATAACTAAGCAATAAACACAACGAAAGGCAGCTTCTGCTCAAGTTAGCTTCTGCTCAAGACATGCCTGTGACTGGTTCTTAGGCCCTACATCTGGTGCCTGAACAGAAACGTACACACACACACACACACCCGTAGGAAAGCAACAGTCAACATACTTACCGTAGGCTGGAATAGACCTTTTGGTGCACCTTCATCCTCCGGGATCTTCAAACGGTAAGAATGGGTTGCAATCTATCTCAACACCAGCAAAAGCATGTAAGAGAATTACATTTTCTCTTACAAAAGTCAGGCATGACATGCCTGAAGGGGGCATTAGGAAGCTAGTGAGTGAGATAGGGAAACACTGTCCTTGATATCCTGAATGGGGGATGCTCCAATTTAAGGATTGGTAAAAAACAGGCAACACCTTTTATCAAGAACTCCGAGCCCCAGTTGATGTTTTGCTTTGTTGGCATCAATGTCACCATGCAGTGGAAAAATATGGGGCTGATGCAGTAGCTTGGTCTCAATTAAGTTTTACTCCCCCTCCAGCTTATGATCATGTAAAGATTACAGTTCCTTCAGCTCCTATATCTTCCACGATGAATATGACACCTTCGGAGCAAAAGGATTCTAGTTCATATATTTCCATTTACCATGTATTAGAATATCAAATAGTGAAAGGGGAGGGAGATATGCAGGAACTAACATATATGCTCTCAGTTTGCGCTGTACATACGACAGGACAGGTAGATAAAAATGGAGCTCAAGTGGTGGAATATCACCCACTTTCCTATGCAGTTTTAACAGAATTGCATAAGGGTGTAAGAGATGCTGGGTTAGGAAGTACTTATTTACAAGGCATGTTAGAGTCAACAATGAAGAATCATATTTTGGTACCAGAGGATTGGAAAACAACAGGTCGTATGTTATTAACACCAGCTCAGTATGTGGTCTGAGACAGTGAGTTTAGACATCTGTGCATTAAGAGCTGCAACTTCAGAAGGTGCTTATATCCCAGAGCAGTTATATGGCTGTGGTACTTTCACTCCAGTGGAAGCTCAAATTGTTTTGCCAGCCGCTACTATCCAAATATCCTCTGAATGTGCTTATAAAACTTTTGGAAAAGTTCCTGTGGCTGGGAAACCATCTCAAGCATTTTCAAATATTTGTCAAAAGGCAAATGAACCATATGCATATTTTATTAATTGTCTGCAAGATGCCTTATGATGATAAATTGATAATCCTGATGCCCAATCTGAATTGCTTATGAAATTGGCTAAAGAAAACGCCACCACTGAATGTAAATGGGCTATCATTGGATTGGAAACTCAATCTGATTTGCCAGAAATGATTAAAGCATGTCAGGATATAGGAACTGCCTCTTTTCAAACTAATCTCTTGGCTGCAGCTCTTACAAAAGTTCAGAAACCTCAGGGGAAATGTTATAATTGTGAGAAAATTGGTCATTTTAAACAAAAATATAGAAACCCTGGGGGAGGAATGTTTACCTCCCAACCATTTCAAAATATTGCTGGGAGGTGTCCAAAAATAAAATGCCCTAAGTGTCAAAAAGTTTTTCATTGGGCTAATGAATGTTGGTCGGGAAACTCCAAAACGGGCCGATCTTTGGTCCAAACAGAGACTCCTCAATAATTCAGTCTCCTATTAAACATACCCCTGCTGCAACTAAAGTGAGTGTTGGAATAGAATTAATCATTCAACAAGAAGTGTGTTTTAAATTTCCTGAGGAGGTACAAGTAGTCCCTTCTCAATTTTCAGGTCCTCTTCCCTCTGGATATGTAGGATTAGTCTTGCCTCGATCCAGCATGGGAAAAAAGGGAACTTTTGTAATCCTTGGAGTAATTGATTCTGACTATACAGACATTATCTTTATTCAATTATGGACTAACATTCCACAGACTTTGCCAAGCCATGCTAGTCCTGCTCAATTACTCCATCTGCCTTATTCTGTCCCTGCAGGTGGTCATGATAGGGATCATGGGGACGGTGGGTTTGGTTCCACCGATCCTGTTATAATTGCATTAACCACTCCAATCACCACCGAGTGACCTCCTCAGACAGTCCTTTTTCAGGGTAAGCCTTTTGAAGGCATAATTGATATAGGAGCTGATATTTCAGTGATTTCAGCTAAAGATTGGCCTGCATCTTGGCCCACTGAGCCATGCCCTAGTGTTTGGGGTGTTGGAGGGCGACAGGGTGTGAGGCAAAATACACAATTTCTTTCTGCAAGTCTTCCCACTCTAATTGTTAAACTTTGTCCCTTCATTCTTGACATTCATGTCAACTTATGGGGAAGAGACCTGCTTAGTAAATGGGGGGCTACAGTCATTTTCGACAAGTAATCTGTCTGCCTTACCCTTAACTTGGTTAACTACTACACCTGTTTGGGTGGAACAATGGCCTCTTCCTCTGGAAAAATTACAAGGCTTAAAAATTCTTGTTCAAGAACAATTACAAACTCAACACATTGCCCCTTCCACTCGTCCATGGAACACTTTGGTTTTTGTCATAAAAAAGAAAAATGGTAAGTGGTGATTCTTACATGATCTTTATTCTGTGAATGCATGTATTCAGCCTATGGGAGCTTTGCAATTTGGAACCCCCAATCCAAATCTAATTCCACAAGATCATCAATTGATGATCATAGATCTAAAAGGTTGTTATTTCTCCATATCTCTGTGTATAGCAGACCAAGAAAAAAATGCTTTTACAGTACCAGCTATAAATCATACTGAACCTACTTGTCGTTATCATTGGACTGTATTACCACAAGAAATGTTGAACGGTCCCACTTTGTGTCAATAATTTGTAGCTAACGCTTTAGCTCTTTTTCGTAAGCGTCATCCAGCAGTTTTAATATATCATTATATGGATGACATTCCTATAGGAGCTCCTTCTATCCCATCTTTTTAGCTTTCTAAGCTACAAATGGATTTAGCTAATTGTGGATTACAAATTGCTCCTGAAAAGATGCAACTCTCTGCTCCATATTTGTATTTAGGGCAAAAACTTCTTCAAAGTTATTCAAATCCTAATATTCCACAGTTTTCTTTACCTCCTTCTATTTCGCTAGTTAAATTATAACAATGTTGGGCACCATTAACTGGCTGAGACCTTATTTTTGCTTACCTACAGGTCTGTTAAATCCCTTATTTTCATTACTTGCCCAAAGCAAATTCCTACAGATGTAATTTCCATCCCCTTGGCTGTGCAAACAATAGTTAAACAAATTAATGCAATTATAGGAGCTAAATTTGTTGACCATATTCCTGTTCTTAATTCTTCGCTAACCTTGTTAATCTTACCTTCTGATAAGCTACCTACAGCTGTCCTTTCAACTATCAAAGACAATCAAGTTTATTGTATTGAGTGGCTTTATTTACCACATATCCTTTCAAATAATGTATTATCTATTTTTCTTGCTTTAGCCCTTCAGTGGTCTGGCACAGACTTGGTGGATATCTGTATCTCTTTTGCTAAATCTAATTTTGAATTTGCATTTCAGACATGTCAAACTTTACACATTGCATTGATAGACTATGTGGGAAAGATTTCATATCATTTACCTAAAGACCCTTGCTTTACATGCTTAATGACTTCTGCTTTTGGTATGTCCAACATGCTTTCTAATTAGCCTTTGCCTGATGCTATTACTATATTTTCCGATGGTGGTAACACTAGAAGAGTAATCACACATCGAGATGAACCAACTGCAAAATGGCACTCTTTCCACAGATGTGCAGCCCACACCACAACAATCGGAACTTGCAGCTGCTATTCTTGCTTTTCATTCTTTTGCTCAAAAACAATTTAATCTCATTTCTGACTCTCATTATGTATGTCAACTTATTGTTAATTTACCTGGTACTTATGTAACACCCAGACTAAATGCTAATTTATTGTCTTTTTTTTAATCTTTGAGGCATTTATTACAGGATCGTACTCATCCGTATTTTGTTTCACACATTCGGAGTCATTCCTCTTTGCCTGCACCTCTCTCAGAAGGTAATGCTCAGGCGGATGCTGCTGTTCATATACTATCAACTCTTATTTTCTGACCCTTTTTATGGTCACTCCTTTTTTCATCAAAATGCATGTGCTTTGGCGCAATCCTGCCATATTCCTCTAAACCAAGCGAAACAAATAATTGCCATCTGCTCTCAATGTACTGCTCTATCCTCCATAGGAGAAACAGGGGTTAACACCTAGGGTTTAGAAGCCAATCAGTTATGGCAAATGGATGTTACTCAGGTTCCATCTCTAGCACCTTGGAAGTATCTTCACGTTTCAATTGACACTTATTCTGGAGCCATTTGGGCAACCCCCCAATGGGGAGAAACCTCTAATCATGTCATTTATCATCTCATGGCTGCTATTACAGTCTTAGGAAAACTGGCTGTTATAAAAACAGATAATGGCCTACCCTAGCCTATACTTCTGCTTCTTTTCTCTAATTTTGCGCTACATGGAATATTCTTCTTTGTCATGGCCTGCCTTATAATTCTATTGGCCAAGCTATTGTTGAACGAGCCAATCGTTTATTTAAATATTGCTTACTTAAACAGTTAAAAAAGGAGGGATCTATGGTACCTAATTTGGCATGGATAATTCATCATGTTAATAAAGTCCTAATAACTTTAAATCAGCTGAATATTTCTTTTCAAAATTCTACTGCCTACCAGCGTCACTTTCAGCAGAAAGCTGTGCTCCCTAATCCATTAGTATATTGTCAGCAATTGCCTGATAAAACCTGGTTAGGCCCAGTTCCTTTATTAACTTGGGGAAGAGGCTATGCTGCTGTGCTTGCTCCTACAGGGCCTCTCTGGATTCCAGCCTAGTGGGTGCGACCAGCCAAAGATGTTGTGGCATCAAGTTCTAAACCCGATCCCGGAAATGAAGAAGGTGACTTCAGACAGCACAGTGTCCATTTCGCTCTCGCCATCATAGTCAGCCAATGACCTGGGGTGACATGAACCTAACATCCAAACGAAAGGGGCTCTGAGGCAGCAAAGGAAAGAACCTACACCAGAGAATTTATGTGCTGCTATATTTGCGGTTTTGACTGCAAATTCCTTAGTCATTCTTTGCCTCTCTTCTCTTCTTAATTGCTGTGTGGGGACTCAAGCTCTTTCTCTTCATCCTTTATAATCACGGATGAAGTATAATATTTGGGTGCACTTTCGCTTTTCCATACTAACCCACCATTAACTTTCCCTCAGGAACAAATGCAAGGTTATATGTCTCGTGATTATGTCCTCCATCCAGTTTATGATTAAGCCTTAACTAATAAAAGAGAGTGAGATGTAGGGATGGTGTCCATGAGCAGCATACTCCCATACCCCACCACAACTCTTTGATTTTATAACCTTTGCTTCAGTAAGGTGAGCTAAGATGCCTCATGTATTTAATCTTTTCTATCTTTCTGTCTCTTCCTGTCTCTATCTCTTATAATTTAATTACTGACAATATAATATGTAACTAGGAGTTAGTTGATTGGGTTATCTAATGAGTAAACTGGTTAAACATTGGATGATGAAGAATAACTTGTGCATGTAACAAGGAATATATAACAAAGCAATAAACATGACAATAGGCAGCTTCTGCTCGAGACTGATGACTGGTTCTTAGCTCCTACATCTGGGAGGCAGAAAGGTTGGTTTCGGTTGTGAAAGAAACTTTATGGTCTTGGTAAGAGCAGGGATCTATATATTCACCCTGCATAACTAGTAAATAAACTTCATATTATAGAGGCATAATTTCAATAACTTCCTTCCAAGGAACTAGAAATCCAATAAACATTGGATTCCCTGAAACTTTCCATTGCTTCAAAATGAAATGCAGTTTTTCACTGCATTCATTGTTAAGTGTCAAGCAGGAAAACCAGGAAACCAGGAAAATCAAGAGATCCAGATAGTTCACATGGTTATAAAGATTTATTGCAAGTTTAAGCTTGCTACAAGAATCTAAACTACTAACAGGCCAAAGGAAATTAGCAGGAGATAAGAATAGAAGGAATTCAAACTGAGCTAGATTTAGATCTCTTGTCTAAAGGGACTCATGACTGATGATACGTTGACTCCTCCCTCGGACTCAGCCTGGTCATCTCCTACGTTGAGAGTGTGCCCACAATAGTATCTGGAAAGTGCCAAATTGTCGAACTATACTTTACAATATTAGTAGGTTCTCTTTTCTTCCTTTCAGTGAAAAGAATTCTAAAGCAATGTATATGGCAGGGGTTTTCAAACTTGGCAATTTTGTGACTTGTGGACTTCAACTCCCAGAATCCCTCAGCCAGCTTTGCTGGCTGAGGGATTC
>JAEANM010017246.1:0-13007 GCA_017656035.1 Myanophis thanlyinensis
TTATCAGCCTTAATTTAATTAATTTTAACTGGTTTTAAATTGTTTATATGTGTTTTTTACTTGGCTGTACACTGCCCTGAGTCTCTTGGGAGATGAGGCGGTATAGAAATCTTGATATTAAATATTAAATTAATTATTATTTTGTCTGTGAAATAGATCTTGCACTTCCTTTTCTGTAATCACCAGAGGTTGTGAGCCCAATGGAATGGAGTCAGTTGTAGGAGGTTTGGCTGTTGGTATGTCTGAGATGGGGTCAGTTTTAGGAGACTTGGCTGTTATTGGTGTGTCTGAGATGGAGGTTGTGGAGACAGGTGGCAGTAGTTTCCTTTCAAACCTGCAGTAAAAGTCATTCAGGTCATCTGCGAGTTGTTGATTTCCTTCCGAAGACCAATTCCTTGTGTGTCCAATCACACTTGGCCAATAAAAAATTCTATTCTATTCTATTCTATTCTATTCTGCCTGGGAAGGAGGTTTGCCATAACTGGTGATATTTTTAAGAGTTTTCCACATGTTTGCTGGTTCATTGTTGAGAACTGATTCCTTAGTTTTTCAGAGTAGCTTCTTTTTGCTGCCCTGATCTCCCTTGTTAATACGTTTCTGGCCTGATTGTACAGCATTCTATCACCTTTTTGTAGGCTTCCTCTTTGGAACGATGTAGCTGCTTAAGTTTGGCTGTGAACCAAGGTTTATTGTTACTGTATATTTGCAAGTTCCTGGTCGAATACACATGTTCCCAATGAAAATATATTGAGAATATAGTGCATTACATAATTTCTTTTAAAAAGGATCATTGTTTGGATTTCCTCCACATTGTGGCTTCATATTTTTTTTATAATTCCAAGCACAACTTCAAAATGACATGTGAACCCAAACTTTTTATTTTTATTTTTGTTGTCCTTAAATCCCTTTGCAGTTTTACTGCTTAATTTCAATTAGAGATGAAATATTAAAGATGTGCAAATCAGATCTGTTCTAATTCAAATTACCAACTCAATTCAAAAAGCAAAGTTAATTGAATTCAGACTTTGAAATCTGAAGGCTGGAAAATCAATCCTCTCCAATTCGGATCTGCAAATCCATCAGAAACTGTCCAGTCCTGATTTCCAACTGTAGCCTTGAACTTTCCAAATGCCCATCATCTAAATATACACTTTGTCTTTTTGTCCTCATGCATCAAGCCATATGTGATGGCCCTCCAGTGGTATGAGGGGAAAATACTAATTTATAATTTGAGCCAACAGGGACAACTGCACTTTTCCATGCTTCTGAGCTTGAGTTTCCCATGAGTGATTGATGGAATGGTTGCCTCATCCCTATTCCTCCTCTGAATATGATCATAGATCAGAGACATGTTCCTTACTCCATTATTCACTATAGTCTGTTGACAGAATATCAGGTTTGCTATTCACTTTTCATGTTAATAGAATTGATACAGGTACATTCAGATAAAAAAGTTACATTCATGATAGAAAAAGATATGGAAGCAGTACATGATCACAGGCCTGCTTCAGAGATATATACACCATTTAAAAATAGAGCAAGAGGAAGCACATTTCGTGACAATGTTCTACAACCAAAAGTACTGTAATTCTAGAGCATGACTCAAGTAATTAAAACTTGTTTTTCTCCACTACCATTGTAGCATATTGGATCTATAGTGTGTGTGAGGGAGAGAGGGATGGGTGGAAGAGAGACAAACAGAAACAGAGAGACAGAAGTTAAATTTAAAGAAAGAAAAGAGAGGAGTACAAAGTGCAAGGAAAAAGAAAATAAAAAATAATATAATTAAGAAAGAGAAAAGAAATATATATGAACAAGTGACTTCTAAAACATAACAGATATGACAAAGGGAAAAAAAAGGCCCTTTTTCACTCAGATTTTGTTTTCAGTATCATGATATAAGAAACCATAGAAATAATAGCCCAAAAAAGCTTACTCAGATATATTCAACAGGCATTAGTCTTCTAATCTTCCACTGATTACATGGGAAAGGAGCTAGGCATCCGGTTCATAATATGTAGAAGTTTTGAAATCATATTTATTAGGTTCATAAATATGCATAGAATAAAGCAGAAACAGCAGTTGCAAAACAAAGTCTAATTTATGCCTCATATTCATAACTGTAATTGTAATGGGCTATTTTCTGGTGTTGGCTTTTATAACTCTGATCAATGGTCTCCTTAGGGCTATTGAAAGAAATTGCCCTTTAAGTACACAAGGCCTTCCTATTAGAAAAGATAATATATGCCTTAACTGGGCTAACTGTTAGAGAGGAGATGTCATGTCTTTTGGCCATCTATTTTAATGAGAAGAACAATAAATTACTCTGATTTGTGGCAGTGGCACTGTCAGGACAGGCAAAGTTGTGTGAAAATCAGTCTCAGGTTGTTGTTGCTGTTGTTTTTTCAGAAAGCTCCCCCCCATGGCTTACCTATTTTGAAATGTATGTATCCAGTTGTATGGGGGGAAATGTTCCTTTTTGGTTATTTATGTCTTCTTTGTTTGTTGCTTAACTCCAAATGACTCCCGATAGTTCACAATATAACAAACAGAATCAGAAATTAAATAACCCAATGGAAGATACATATATCAGATAGTAATCCAGCAATCAACAAAGGCATCTATAAGATATTTGTTTGAGCGCCTCCGCTCCCTGAAAGCCAACACAGAGAGACTAAGGAGGAACTACTTCCCACAGGCAATACGGACCCTAAACCAAACCAGAACAAACCCAGGACTATAAAGTATTCCTATAATCTACCTCTCTAAACCACTCCCTAACTTATTCTCCTTCCCTGTCTATACTATTCTCTTGCCCTACTACCTAAGGTCACAAGCGGTCGCATGCACATTTCACTGCATTTTGTACCATGTATGACTATGCATGTGATGAATAAAATTTAATTTGATTTAATTGAGTTCCATACACTCCAGTTCTTGAAGATCTTCCATGATACCATTAGGTTAGAGCCTCACCAATCTTGGGGGAAAGCACCTTAACATATTTTCCTGATATTTGTAAACTTTTGCCACCGAATGTTATCAGTTCAAAATGGTGTTTCCAATCTATAAAAATGGTTGTAGAACAAATAATAAAGGACTCCCTGCAGATTTTACTCTGCTAATCATTGCTGACTATAGGGGGCAGTGCTCATCTCTATTTCAAGGCATTGAACTAGAGTGCTGTTACCTTCCCAAAAGCGGTACCTATTTATCTACTTGCATTTGCAAACTTTGATTTGCTAGGTTGGCAGGAACTGGGACAAGGACAGGACCTCACCCCATCTCAGGTGTCTTCTCCCATTGACTTTGCTTGTCAGAAGCCAGCTGAGAAGGTTGCAAATGGTAATCACATGACCCTTGGATGCTGCAACCATTGTAAATACATGTTGGTTGCCATGTGACTGTGGGAATGCTGTGACAGTTATAAGCAGAGGTAAAATTCATCAGATTCTAGCAGGTTCGCTAGAACAGATAGTAAATTTTCTAAGCAGTTTGGAGAACCGGTTGTTAGAAGAAATCTCCTTTTGTTTTTTCCCACTTTACAGGGTTAATCCTGTAAGGAAGGCAGGGAAAAAACATTCTGGTGTTGTTTCTAGCCTAATCTTTATTGCCCTGCATACGGAAACTGCCCACCCAGTCACATGACTCCCCCCAGCCACGCCCACCAAGCCACGTCCACATAACTGGTAGTAAAAAAAATTGAATTCCATCACTGGTTGTAAGTGCGATGACCTGTTATAAGCAGAGGTGAAATTCAGCCAGTTTGCATGGGTTCTATAGAACCGGTTATTAGAAGAAACCTCCTTTTGTTTTTTTCCCACTTTGCAGGGTTAATCCTGTAAATAAGGCAGTTGTTGCTAGCCTAATCTTTATTGCATTGCTCACAGAAACTGCCTCTCCCCTTATTACAATGTAACTTTGGTGAAGTTTAATTTTGTGCTTGGTGATGTTTAATCCTGTGGCCATGCCCACAGAACCAGTAGTAAAATTTGAATTTCACCACTGGTTATAAATCACTGTTTTCAGTGCATTATAACTTTGCATAGTCACTAAAGAAATGGTTGTAAATTGAGGAAAACCTGTATATCATTTTCCAATGTGCAAAGTAACTATCAGATCACTTTAGTTTATGGAGATTCTCAGTGATCCAGGTCATAGTTGTCCCAAAGCTGTTTTCTTTATAAGGCAATTGGACTTTGTTTTTTTCCTTGAAGATATCTCACTTCTCATGCAAGAAGCTTATTCAGTTCTAACAGAGTTGTGGATTATATTCCTTGGGGTCATCTGTTCATTAGCACTTTGGTGTTAGCAAAGAATGCTAATGACCAGATGACTGCAAGGAATATAAACTCTATAAACACATACTGTACATTCCTTCCATGGTGCTTGGCCAGGACTCTGTTCATTACTCAAGCAGAAATAAAGTTGGTTCTTAAGCTGGAAATCCTTCCTCAGAGCAAAAAACTTATTGCTTATATGCCTACATCTGAGGCTGGAAAGCTTGTTGAGGTATTGGTACAAAAGCAGGAGAAAAAACTTCAAGTCTTGCTGCCAGATCTGTTTATGTCCTGGGTTAGGAATTTCATTTTGAATGTTATTTTGAGTTCTTGGACTCCAAGGAGAATACATTTCTCATCAGATTCTTAACATCTTGAATAGTTAGTCCTTGACCTATGACCAGAATTGAGCTCAAAATATATGTTGTTAAGTGAGCTTTGCCCCCTTTTACAACTTTTCTTGCCACAATTGTTAAGTGAATCACTTCAGTTGATAAGTAAGTAACCTGGTTGTTAAGTAAATCTGGCTTCCAAATTGTCTTTGCTTATCAAAAGTTTGCAAAACTTGGCTATGGGACACAGCAATGATCATAAGTATGAACCAGTTGCCAAGCATCTCAATTTTGTTCACATGATCATTGGGATGCTACAAGGGTGGTAACTGTGAAAAATGGTCATAAGTTACTTTTTCAGTGCTGTTGTAACTTTGAACAGTCATTAAATGAACTGTTGTAAGTCAAGGTGTACCTATTCCGTTCAGGTTTGCTTTTTGTTATGCACTAGTGAGCTCCCACCTCTCTGTCTGTAAGGGGCTTCTGCCACAAACAAAACAGATCAAACATTCATGAACAGAAGGTGACTGTGGCACATGCATTGAAAAGAGCATTAATTCCATTCTACTCCCTGCAAAACAAATTCCAAGACAATATCCTTAAGGGTTAGAGCTCATAAATGCATTTAGAGCCAGCACCATATGGTTATAAATCTCACTCTCAATTAATTATCTTTGCATTGCTTCATGAATGAAAAACAATTTCCAAATCTTTTTAAGACATAGGATATTTTTCACATGTATTTTCTATGATGCATAGTTGATTGTTTCAAAGCTGAAATTTACAGACCTTTCATGATACATCAATAACACATATTTTATTAAAAGCAAAATGTTAATGTTTTGTCAGAGTTTTTAAAGATTTTGTTTTAGAAAGAATTCTTGGTTATGGTTTAAATACAGGTAGTCCTTGACTTATAACAGTTCATTTAGTGACTTCCTTCTGTCAAGGAAAGTCAATGGGAAAGCCAGATTCACTTAACAACCATGTTACTAATTTAACAACTACAGTGATTTACTTAACAAATGTAACAAGAAAAGTTGTAAAATGGGGCAAAACTCACTTAACAAATTTGTCACTTAGCAACATAAATTCTAGGCTCAATTGTGGTTGTAAATTGTGGATTACCTGTATGCTCAATTTAATTATACATTTCCACAAATCCATGAGAAAGGTGAAAATAGACATAGCATATTGGTAAAGATAAACAGAGAGTTACCGGAAAGTCAATAGCACCAAAAGGCAGGCAATTGAAGCCCTCTACCCACCCGTTTTAATAAAAACAAATAAAGCTTTAATTGTCCCACTTGATGCTATTGCTCCCAGCCTCAACAGATAACCATTCAATTCAGCACACAGCCAATTGTGAAAATGCATGTTCTCATGTTTTGAAACAGAAGGGGAAGGCAGCATAAAGATTAGTAAAGCAGCCAACTTAGTCCCCCCCCCCACAAATTCTCAATTATGTGAGTTTTCTAGGTCTTGATGACATCTTTAATTATAAATGCACTATATAAATCATAGACAATAGCAAACAGCTTCCAGCATAAATGCTGAGCTGCTTTAAATATTCACAGCACAGGTTTGATACCTTGGAGAATTAATCAAATTGTCAGGCCTTTAGACCAAGCACTGCTGCAAATACTAGTTACAGTGCCATTGTTACTTAGCAACCATAACTGAAGAGGTTAAGGCAGAAAATGCTGTCATTTTCCTATTTGTGCAAGGAAAGAAAGTATCTCCAATGTTGTGCATGTATGTGTGTGAGACTAGAAGAAGGAAGGAAAAGATTCATTTTTCAAAAGTGATATCTTTTGTAGGTTGCAATGCTTCAGTTTTGTGCCATACAAAATGACTTTCCTATGAGCCTAGTTGAGTAGAAATGTCAAATGTGAAAGCTTTACAATATATATGGCACAATCAGCAACAATTAACCTGAAGCAGGTTGAAAGGTTCTCGGTCTGGAGTATGAGATAGATTTTGTTCCTTTTATTAAAAAGAAAAAGTTCAGATGAATCCCACTGAGTAAAAATGATCAATAGCAAAGGAGGCAGCAGGATGGTGCTTTCTGAGTTTACAGCACTTTAGTATTAAAACAGTTCCTGAGATTGGTACTATGTGCCCCTTCATCCAGTTTGCTAATGAGCTGGTGATAATGAAAAGTATCAAAGTTCTATACAAAGCTGTCTTATGTCACAATCAGTTTTTTTATCTTTCTAGTCATCATAAACTAGCCAGATGACAAACAGATTCTATATCTATATAGAGGCAGAAGCCTCATAGTTTGTTGCCACAAGAAATAGGAGCTTTGCTTGCAGAAAAATTAATATTAAAATTAAACTAATGTAGGCTGTCCAGGGTCACTTATGACAATTGATTGTTTGAGATAGATAGATGATAGACAGATAAATAGACAGATGTAGATAGATAGGCAGGCAAGTAAGTAGATAAATAGGTAGATAGGTAAATAGGAAGATGGGTATATAGGTAGGCAGGTATATAGGTAGATAGATACTTTGATTTGCCTTAGCTTTTCCAGAAAGGTATATTCTTTCTGAGAGAATACCAGCATTTTCAAACATGGCTTCTGGCTGTTATGTCAAATGATTAATCAACTCTCAAATACCTGAAGGACACTAGATGATGGAACATCCACCTTTTCTTCAGAATTGCTTCCAGGATGAACAAAGCAGCCTAGATTGTTTTCTGCTGCCAGTATTTTGGGATCAAGCCATTACATTCTTGGATTTATGATCAAGTAGTTACACCCGGAAGAATCTGGTCTAATGTTAGCATGAAGAAAACATCAGGGACTTGACAATAATTTGATCACCAATTGTATCTATCAACCTTGGTTAATGTCATGTGCATCTGAAGTCACTTATATTGGGGCAACCTATGAATATTGTTAAATAATGTTTCTATAGGTCAGGAGGCTGTCTGGTTGAGATATTTTAATAAACAGTAAAACTTGTTAAAAGCCCTCACCCACATGTTTCAGTGTATTTTTCTGTTCTCTAGTGTCTTATTTCAAATACTACTCTTTGGAAATACTACTGACCAAATGTCAGTTTGTGCAATAATTGAGTAAATGGCAAAGACCAATTGCTGTGATCCCAAGTAGTATGCTCCCTTTCATTTGTTTTAGCACTGACATGAATTTGAAGGCAAGACTTGACAGTATACATTTTTTTCATTTCTCCACCTGCCATGTCATATAAATGTTTTAGTATTTATGGAGAAATAAAAATTATAATGCTTTTGGGTCCAGCCATTCTGAATTGGCCTACCTGCTACAAAATCACGGCAATACTTAAACCTGGATTTAAATTGTATGTTTTGTTAGTAAAGGTCACCTTTATATAACTCTTCCACATGAAAATATCATCAGATTATTTTTAGATATTTATTAAGGCAAACTAAATGTAGATTCCAATCAAGTAAAATAAGGAAATAGATTCTCTATGACACACTGAATCACAAAGGAGAAGAAAGATAAGTTATATTGACTTAAATTAATTTCTTCAAATGAACAATTTTATGTTCATTGGTTCTAAGACCTAGGAAAATTAAATAAGCCTGTCATTCTCATTTAAACTTGCATGAGCTATGGGAAACTATTGATTCTGATTCCTGATTTAGTTCCTTCCCCAATCAAGAGATTCCTATGTTTCTACAGTATGTTAAGATGGTTTAAAAGTCAATAGTCAACAATTAGTATAATCATTAATCAAAGATGCAGAGCAACAAAAAAGATGTACAATTTACAGATACATATTTTTGTAACATGTTCCCTACATTTACTTTAATTAAAATAATCAAGCTAAGATATACCAGCATCATAATCATTTGTCGAATTTAATAGATCCTTATATAAAACTGTGACCTAGCTGAGATTTTATCTGAGATCAAATAAAAGAAACTATAAAGTTCTTCATTTTTTCCTGGAATATTTACTAAAAAATTTATTGCTAAAAATAAATAAATAAAACAGTGTGTAGCCTACTGTCCAAGTCAACAAGGATTCAACACCCAAAATCTATCTTCAAACAGATCTAATGGAAGAACATTAAAATAGTGAAGACCTTTCTTTGGTTAAGGGTGATGAGATTTAAAATTCAGTCTTTACTGTACAATTTCTCAATTTCAAGATTAGCGTAACTATAAATTAGATTTTAATTCTTCTGTAAATTTATTTTCATAACCTGTTGCCTAATCATTACTTGGTTTTGTAAAAAGCAAAAATGACTTCAAATTCTGGCACACATCTAAATTAACTTGTATTAGTTAAGAATTATGATTAACACAGCAGGACCCTTCCTCCTTCCTATATTTTTCAGTTGTCCTCTACCTTGCCTCTTTAAAAAAAATCATAAGTGTCTCTCAGTGTTGGCTAGAGTTTTGGTTGTTTTACAATTATTTAGAATTTCATTTAACACTGTCTTTGAAGTATGGTTATTGTTATAAAGGTATACACATTGCTGATGTTCTTTTTAACCTGCACAGATCATTTAATAATTTGGAAACTCTTTGACTGACAATCTTTTCTGTTAGCAAACGAAACAGTTCCCTTTGAGCTTTTTTCTTGAAATTTAATTGATGTTTAGGAAGCCTAGGATGCTACAGACACTTGGAGAGATGGTGGTAGAATGAGAGGCAAGATAATTTGACACATCATTCTCTCACAAATAAACATATTTTACCAAGGAAGTAGTCTCCTTTAGGGGAAAAGGTGCAGAGTAATCTATTTTCTTCAAGACTACTATTTTTCTGTCAGACTACATAAGAGAGCACAATAATGTTATTTGTCATAGCACTAATATAGTACATTCATGGTCCAATCTTTCTTATTCCTCACAAATATTTCTCTTTATGGACCTTTATACCTGCTCCATCTACTCTAAATGTCTTTGTCTCATCAAGCTCTTCAGAATCTCCTCAGGTCTGCAGGAGAAAGAGAGTAGACTTTCAGATCTCAAGATGGATGTGATTTCTTAGCAATTATGTATCTGAGCGATTCATTCAAGCAAACACATTTTGCCTGCTGAAAGAGGAGGGTTTGACCTCTCTCTGTACCATTTACAACACTGTCTGTTGAAATATTTGCCTGTGGCCATGAGTTAAAAGTAATTGTGGCACTGAACATTTGATGAAAGCTGGTGGAAGGAATTACTTTGACATTGTTCACTTTCACATAAACAAGGGTGAGGTCCCACAATGGATAAAATAATTATGCCGAAAGGGAAAGGCAACACTCAGAATGCCTATAATCTTATACCAGTTTGTTTAAACTAACCTTCTGTACAGTATATATAAAGTAGTCCAAAAACTTTTGTCAAACTTTTAATTTATCAAAAGGAAACCAAGAACTTTTGAGATTTCATTCCAAAAACAAAAATTAAAGTTTCTGCTTTCATTTTGTGACACTGGAATGATTAAATGTGATAAATTAGCTGTTGTGTTAGGCCATGATCAAATATTTATTTTGATCAAGAACGGTTATATATAACAATCAGCCTATCTTTTGTTTCAACACAAGATCCATCTAACTGAAATGATAGGAGTGATAATTTAATTCAACATTTTAAAAGTGGAATTCTGGTTATATTAAGCAGAAATTAGTTGAAAGAGTGTATTAAAAATCATTTCTATAACCAAATCACATTCCATGATTTCATAACCCCACCATACAGGAAAATTATTAAAGTTCAACTTTTGCTTATGGAAAAATGGTTTCTGCACTTAGTAAAATTCTCCTTGTTGGTTTATGCCTTTCCTCTCTCTTCCAATTTTACCAGATTAGCTTTCCAATAAGCAGATACAGAATTGTAACTAGAATTTGTTTAGTATTTGACAGGTTAATCATCAATTAAAAAATCAGTTACTGACCTCTGCTTTCCATTATTCTCTACACATTTTCCAAGGATCTCATATTTTACCCTGACAAACATTTTGTTTCTATGTTTATTGTTCCAGCAATAAGCAATGCTGATTTTTGTTTTGAGAATAGGATTGTCTCTTTCTTGTTCAATTGCTTTCTTTCACACAGAAAAGTGATTGAATGATGTGATACTTTCTAAGACAGAAGGCAAAAGCAGTGCCTGAAATAAACCAACTTCCTTACTTTGTGTTTCTAAACAGCTTCTCTACAGTTTTTCTCAGTCCTTCAAATGATATTGCTTTCTTTGTACTCCAGGGTTCAAAAAACATTTCCCTACTGGGACATTTTATTAATTCACAGTTTTTTAAAAAAAATAAGATTCAGATAACTCAGAAGTTTTCATTTTTTTCAGGTTGCAGAAATTCTTATTCTTAGAACCACTGAGAACCAGCTGTAGTAAGAGAAAACTGGCTGCATTCACATGGACATTTTCCCCTTCAACTCTTACAGAACCCCTTCAAATCTTTAGAAAACCCCAGGATTCTGCAAAACTGCCTGAAAAACTCTGCAACCACCAGCTCAAATAATAAATCCTATAGAAATTAGAAAAGTTAAATCTATAGGCGATTGTGAGACAGAAGCTTAACAGCACAATTTCATCCTGAAGCTTAAATAATTTCACTCTAAATAGTCACATAACTTATCATTATTGTTAAAATTCATATGCCACCCATATGAACTCCAAGTCTGCAGGATTGACAAATTGTTCAAAATAAAATCCAATGGGAACAAAACAAAACAAGAAAGGATGTGTCAGTCTCCTTACTAAAGACATGGGCAAAGAGCCTTGTCTTCAGGATACTTCAGAATACTAGTAGGGTTTTGTCCATCTGAATTTCAAAGGGAACCTCATTCCATCCTAATTCTATAACTGGAGCCTTGTTGTGAAAACAAAATGACTTGTCTGGAGTTGTTGCGTAGCAAATGTCTGGCAGATATGATACCTTCTTATATTTGATATCTGAGCCCCGTGGGTCATATCTTGGTGAAGCCAAATGGACTGGGTAAAAGATTAATGTTCTTATATGGGGAGGAATAAAGGTATACTTCCAACTTTAGTCTGGGAAGGTCTCTGTTAGGTGCAGGAAACCAAGAAACCAGGAGCCAGGATAGAGTTCAAAAGCCCTGTGAGTTTATTCCATGCAACCTACACAAAGAACCTTAATTAACAGTCAAGGCAAATTTCTGTCAGGTAAGAGCCAACAGACTTTGGGGGGGGGGGTGTTCTATACCCATATAAGGAGTTGGTGGAGACAGCAAGTCTGGCCATCGGCATTCAGAGAGCGGGAAAACCCTTCTCTCTGATTGGCTAAGGCGCGCCATTCGAAAGAGTATAAAAGCTGTCAAAGTGCCTGTAAATACGTTCTTGTTATGCTTGTGCTGTAAATAAAGAGCTGTTGTCACTTTAACTACTCACGTCTAAGCCTCTTATTCACGGAATCGAACACTGGCGACGAGGATGGGATTCTGAGGCTAACAGCACAAGCAGAAGATAACAAGTTCCACCGAAATGCCTACACATGTGCCACCAGAGCCTTTTGACCCAGATTCAGAAGAATGGGAAGCATTCATGATGAGATTCAGGAGTTATTTGGTAGCGAACAACCTAGAGCGAGCATCAGACAATAAGAAGAGAGCCCTCCTGATCGGTTATTGTGGGAAGAAGACACTTCGTCTAGCCAAAGGTCTCGTATCACCCCAATCTGTAGAAACCATGCCGTGGTCCGAACTACAGAAAGTTTTAAAAGAACATTTCGAGCCTGCACCATCACGAACAGTTCTGAGGCATCAGTTCAACGAACGCAACCAGAAAGAGGGAGAATCCATCAATAACTACATTGCCGAGTTGAGAATGGCTGCAGAGAAGTGCGATTTTAACGATCTAGAAGAACGACTAACGGATCAATTAGTTTCTGGAGTAATCGATCCGTTCCTCCAACAAAAACTCCTTTCAAAGCCTGAGTTGTCATGGAAGATGGCTGTGGAGATCGCAAGAGCCACAGAGTGTGCCAAAAAGTCCTCAGCTTCAATCAAACATACATCAAAGACACAACAACCCGAAAAGCCCGCCAAGTCTGAAAAGGCAGGAAGTGTAAACCGAGTCAGCGACGAGAGCGAAAGTGAACAGAGCGCAGACGAAACAATTCATTTCCAACAGAAAAAGACCAACAAACGCTGGAATGAATCTGTGTGTTCCAGTTGCGGAGGAAAACACCCTCGCAGTGAATGCAGATTTAAAGAAGCAATTTGCAGGAGGTGTGAGAAGAAAGGACATTTGGCGCGAGTTTGCTGTGCAAATATGCCATCCGCGCTAAGAGACAAAACACCTCCAGGAAACAAGAGAGCTGAACGAGAGCCATTTAGAAGAAAAAACAGCGAATTTAAACACAAGGCAAACCTCATCCGAGTTTGTTTAAATAAGAAGAAGGGTGCGCAGAAAATCAAAATCAATGT
>JAEANM010017247.1:0-13007 GCA_017656035.1 Myanophis thanlyinensis
ATGTTGTTACAGCTGCCTGGGAGTCCTTTGCAGCACCCGGAAGTCCTCATGCTGCTTCTGGAAGGTCAGCAGCTCCTAGAAGTCACCAGACTTTGAAGTAATAGAACTCTTCTGATGAAATCCTTTCTAGAACTTGATAGACTATGTAGCCCCAGCATATCATATGATAAAGAGACCTGCTGTAGTGTCAGATCTTCAGATTATAGCATCAGAAAATGCGTGTCTTATTGTATAGTATGCATTTTAAGGCTACAATTAATGTAACAGCAGTTTGCAAAAACTAATTCAAGAATAAGGTGATTAAAATCAAATTTTCCCTTATCCTTTGGTCACCAACATTCAATTTCATTTTATTCAAAGATATAAGTTAGTTAGCATTTTTCCTCCTCGTTGCCCCGTGTTAGTGTTGAGAGAGAGAGAGAGGGCGAGGGAGAGGGAGAGGGATGGAGCGAGGAAGGGAGGGTGTCAGTCAGTCAGTCAGTCAATGGTAGCATGTCTTTGCTGAAGGCAATTTAAAACCTATTCAGTGACCTGATCACATTAAATAAAGCTTATGTGCTCTCAAGGTTCAGATCTACTGATGTGCTAACATTTCTTCCACAGCTCTGTATTTACTTTAAGGCAAGGAAGGCCTCATTGATCCAGTATCTATCTGTGAAGAAGACAAACTGGCTTTTCTTAAGGAAAAGGAAATAAAGAAAAGGGTGCTTTGATTCCATTCTCCCCAACCATCTGTTCAAAACAGCTGGTATAGCATGAATCTAGCAGATGGCATTCTTTCTCTAGTGAAAAGCAAAAGCAAAAATTTCACCCTTTGTCATCTTAGGGGCCCTGGGGTTTAGGTTAGTTTTTCTGCTATTTAAAAAAAAAGGCAGAGCTTCAGGCTACAGCGAACCTGCCTATGTCTTATTTGGCAGATAAAGCTGAGGTAAAATAAATATATAAAACGGGCTGCTCCTGTCAAGCATTTTGATAGGTGTCACATTATAAACTCAGAAAGCTCACATGAAAAAAAATATCCTCAGCGTGCCTTGCTCCAATGCAGCCAGATTGACATTGAAACCAGTATCTGCATCCAGATACTTGATAAGGAAGAAGCTTACAGAACCGCCCCCCCCTTGTATTTCTGACTCAGTTGGCCCACTTGAAACTTTACAGCAAAGGGTCAAGGGCTTCTTTATAATTACAGTTTGAATGAATTGTTTACAAGGGTGTTGGGATTTTACTAACGCCTCTGTTGCAGGATAAGCAATGGAAACCATATAAAATCAGGAAAGTTGTTTCTTGGGTAGAGATCCCTGGCTGGGTGAAATTATGTGCAAACAAATGCATGTGGTAGGGAAGTCATTGTCATGCCTGGCATTGAGTTCTCTCTTTCTGCACACCAGTCTCTCTTGACACGAGGGCAAGAAGAGAAAATTATCCTTGAAAATAAAAGAAAAGGTTTGGCCTAATCCAAAACATAAGCAAACATAAAGGGTCAACCTCTCTTCTCCCACCACCCCTCCAAAAACCACACCCTAAAAATAATAGCCATACTTCTTTTAAAGAGAACTCTGGTCCGTTTTCTGAGTTTGAAAATATGACACACAGAATTACTGACAATTACAGAGAGTTTGAAGAGACAGAGTGCCTCAGAGAAAAGTGAATTCTGCATTCAGCATTGTAAGCACATTGTCTATCGGCTAGAAAAGTCAATCAGAAAGAATTCCACTTGATCATGTAGTAGATGAAGGAGATATTTAATTCTGAGTAGCTTGCTAAAATAGAAAGTAAGTGAAATTCAGAAGGAAAGAAATTAGAAATTATTGTTCTTCACAGCGCATTTTGGCAGGATCTCATGTGGGAATCAGGAACTAGAAGAAAAGAGTTTTATTCTGACTGACCCTGAAGTTTCAGACCTAAATACTAGAAAATACAGGTATGACTACAACTGAGCCCAACATTTCTGTTAAGTGAGACATTTGTTAAGTGAGTTTTGCCCCATTTTGTGACTTTTCTTGCCCCAGTTGTTAAGTGAATGACTGCAGTTGATAAGTTAGTAAGCCAGTTGTTAAGAGAATCTGGCTACCGCCTTGACTTTGCTTGTCAGAAGGTTGAGAAAAAGTGATCACATAACCCAGGACATTGCAAATGTCAGAAATATGAGTCAGTGACCCAGCATCTGAATTCTGATCACATGACCCTGGGGATGCTGCAAAGGTGGTAACTGTGAAAAACGGTCATAAGTCACTTTTTTCAATGCCGTTGTAAGTTTGAACTGTCACTAAATGAACTGTTTCAAGTCGAAGACAACCTGTACTGGGAAAATGGGAATTAGTAAGATTCGATTAATTGGTTTAAAAATTCCATTCAGTGCCGAACATTAAGTTGTATTTGCTGCTTTCTCAAGCTGTTTACAGATTACTGAAGGTTGGTTTGGTAATGTAGTTCTCAGCTTCATGGAATGTGGTGCTTTTATTAAAATAAAACTCCTTCATTTCTTGATAGTCCAGTGTTGGGTTTGTAATCTGTCCCCACACATTGCAGAACCACTTGAATCAGTCATCTTGGTTAAAAGGGAAAACTGAGCCAATTTATTTGAAAACTTACTTCTGGGGAATGGAGAATCTTGTTGTGGTAGCAACATAGCTACCAGCTTCTGCCTGGGATAATAGCCACCCCAACAGTCCAGATAGAGAGAACATGAGTATGGAAATCTCTGGGAAAGTTATCTGACAGGCTTGTGTAGATGTTGATCATAAAAATTGAATTGCTATATAAACTTACTGAATAAATAAATAAACACCTCTTCCCCTTTGTTATCTAAGGGACAAATAGCAAACAAACAGTTAAGACACATGGCTTTTAAAGGTATTGGGAAAAGAAGTTGTCAGTGTTCATTGATCTGAAGAAATTTGTAGATCCATTTATTTCCTGTCACTACCTCAGGCATATACAGCTTTATTAATAAGGCAGATGAACTAAAATATTAATTATCTCTTGCCTCTATAATTTTTTAATGCACCACAATCCTTCCCTCTCCTAAGATCTTTGATTCTGAATCTGAAGCAGAATATCTCACTAATGTCTCACTCCTCCCTGGCAATAAAATTCTTTCTACAGCTTTTCCATGTCATTCAAATCAAACTTACTTTTTTCTACTTATGATAGCCTCCTGATCTCTTAATTTTATGTAGAAATGTATAATAGATCTAAGAACAAAGAATCAAAGCAAACCTTTGAGAAGGGACTTGAAGACTGCCTACCAGAGTATTATTTATACAATAATTGGGAGGGGGAAAAAGGCAAGAATCAGTTGTATGCTGTTGACATAATGAAATGTGCATTTGATTCCCCAGGCCTGATTAATTCCTTGTATTTTGAAGTAATTTATGTACTGTATTTTCATATTGGTATCCTCAGTTTCTTCTACCATTTCTTCCCTATAGAATTAAATCTCTTGCATCTGGATAGTTTTAAAGCTATGTGAAGAAATAAACCAGTCATAGGTAGCGTAGAAAATAGTGAGGGAGGGTGGATGGGAATTGTAGTTCACCAACATCTGTTGATTTCCTCCTTTATGTAAATAGTAGAACATGAAATGTGAAGGTTATTAAGAATGACATCGAGTAAATTGTTTCTCCAGTTCTGTCTCCCTCCCAGGCATCTAATGAAGATTTAAAAGTGTTGACTATACTCATTCAGTGGCCTATTCTGCTATAAAAGCTATAAATATCCTTGTGTCCATCCTTGCAAAAGTGCAATCAGCATGTCTGCCCCACCCACAAGAGTGCCAGTCTAGGAACCATTTTTGGAATTCTAGTTTCTGCAAGAAGTAAAAACACTATTTTTATTTCATTATTTATATTACTATAAACAAAGGGAGAAAAGCCTGTTGACGAGTGCAAAAGATTCTGAGATCAACAAGCCTGAAAAGTTTCACTGGTGAGGAAATTGCTGATTGAATCAAGGCTTGAAGAGCCAGGAAGAGGGGAAGTGACTGGATTTGGTTGGTTTAGGTTGTAAAAGATTTAATTCAGAAAGAGATATCAAGCAGACAGGAAGAAACTGAATGAAACTGCGGTAGAAGACTTCTGTGCAGACAGCTGCCATTGATGGCATTTTAAAAAGAGCTAGGAGAGAGAGCTGTCCTGTTTAACTATATATTGTGCATTTGAATTGTAACTATACCTTTAAGGAGACTGCTCAGCCTGAGGGAGAAGGCTCTCTGAGCAAGATTGCCTAAAGGCCCAAGAAAATTCAACTCAATGAATTCAATATCTTGTTGGTGGACATTCTAGATTTGAAAATTGTCTTTACTTCTGTATGGTTGTTTCCCTCCTGCAAGTAGCCAGGTTTTTCTTCTTTGTTCCAGACTAGAGCATATGATTTTTTTCTTACCTCATCCACTAGGAAGAAAAGGCAGGAAATTACTTTTTAAAGTCTGGGTTGAAGATTTAACTACAGGTTTCTATGCTAAGACAGAAGCCACATTTATTTTACTTCCATCACATAGTACTCTTATTCTGTGCCCAGACTTCTTTTCCATATTTGCATAAAAGATGCAAGGCTATCATTTGCTTTTTGAAAACCAAAACACTTCCACACATTTAAAGATTTACTGCAGAACAAAAATCTTATCTGTATAATCCATGCCCACATTGCACTTCCCAGATTTCTGCCATTCCTATTAATAGTCTGTCAATCATCTAACCAGGCACACTTACAAACTAAAGCCTTTGTAGTCTCTGGATTCAATCTTGTCATCTTTCCGTATTAGGCACCGACAAAGACTTTACACACATACTAAACAAATCTCATAGCCATTTCATAAGCAAATTGGATCCATATCTTTTATATTACACCATCTACAACTGAAGCTTTAAAATTCTTCAGTGTTTCAGGGGCATTTATGACATCCATTTCATTTTTTTTTCTCTTGGGCAGTAATATTTGTAACAGTTGCTTTTAAAATATTCAACATAGCAGATGATGATGATGATTTCCAGCTTTTTCAGTCAGTTGCTTAAGGTTGCATCATTCCCGTACAAAAATCTACCATACAGAACCCTAAAATATTTTTTCCAGCATTCCCATCCTTCTGTTGTATCCCAAATCATTTGAACACATTTAATTTTAATTTTGTTCATTCTGCTGGCTCCTTGGTAGTCATCTTCAGTCACTTCTGAATTAATGTTTTATTTTCATCAAAAGCACTCAGCATTGCCTCTGCCTATTTAAATTTTAACTATTCCTTGCTCTCTTTGACTACATTATAGTTATATTATTGCTAACTAGGGTGACATGATCTCAGTGTCCCAATATCTGAGGTGCTGCCACAAGGAAGAGGGGCTTAACCTATTCTCCAAAGCACCTGAAGGCAGACAAAAAGCAATGGATGGAAACTAATCAAGGAGAGAAACAACCTAGAACTAAAGTGGAATTTCCTGATGGTGAAGTCATTCCAATTAACCAGTGGAATGACTTACCTCCAGAAGTTATGAGTGCTCCAATACTGGAGGTTTTCAAGAAGAAATTGGACAACCATTCAGAGGTGAAATTCAGCCAGTTCGCACCGGTTCTATAGAACTGGTTATTAGAAAAAATATTTTGTTTTTTTCCCACTTTGCAGATTAACTTTACAGGGTTAATCCTGTATGTTAGGAATGTAAAACTAACAATTGTTGGGTAGACAATATATAAACAAGGATTGTTACTTTAAGGTTTGTTAATTTACCTTTAAGTGTACTATAGCTTTAAAGAAAAATGTGATTGGCTACTGCTTCCTCAAGCAGCAATAAGAAGGAGCCAGAATCACTTGTGAATGTGGGTTACTGGATGTGGATTACTGGTTACTGAATGCAGGGTGTTTCTCACTGAAGAAGAGCCTTGTGTTAACCAGCGTGTATACTGTGAGTTGCTACTGTTTGCATCAACCTGTATATTTGGTAATGGACTTTGAATATTGGATTATCCCTGAACTGAACTGTTTGAAGACTGATTTCATTGTGTATGAATCCGTACTGACTGATGGACACTGCTAAACCTCTATTTCCATTAAAGTAAAAACCTATTTTTCCTACTCAGTGTATCTATATATATTTTTGTGTATTTTACCACACCACTCTCACAATGTTCCGCTGTGTACTATTCTTCAAATGGAGGACCATCCTTAACACTGCAAATAAGGCAGTTGTTTCTAGCCTAATCTTTATTGCCTTGCTCACAGAAACTGCCTCTCCCCTTATTACATTGTAACTTTGGTAAAGTTTAATTCTGTGCTTGGTGATGTTTAATCCTGTGGCCACGCCCACAGAACCCGTAGTAAAAAAAATTGAATTTCACCACTGCACACAGGAGCTGTCTGCACGTGCCACCATCTTAGAAGCAAATCTTGGGGATGCTGCTGTGGTTGTCATTTGTGAAAAACTGCTCACAAGTCACTTTTTTTCAGTGCTATTCTCACTTGAAACAGTCACTAAATGAACTGTTTTAAGTTGAGGACTATTTATAACGTGTTCTTGAACTTCCACTGTAGGGAGGCAATGTTCACATTCATGCAGCAACTTTTCCCTCCCAGCCCATGAACAATTTAAGGTTCACAGGGAACACCAATCATCTGACTAGAGAAGTTGGCTTGAGGAGAACTACAGGTTGTCCTCGACTTGAATTTTGACTTGAAAAAAGTCTTAGGATGTGTAGTTGTTGTGTCACATCCTAGCACACATGAGGTAAATGGCGCTGGTTAGCATCCATTTATTTATCCAATCATTTTTTTTACTTCATCCACCAAGCAACTTTTTTGTACTTCCCATTAGTCAAATTCTTCATCTGCATCAGGACTCAAATTTACAAGCCAAGGGCAAATACATGTGGCTTTTAAGTAATTTCCTGTGAATCTCAAGACCCAACAACAGTTAGTGGAATGAGTAAATCTTATGGGACATGCAACTCTCAACTAATAACATCCGGCCCATAAAAAGGCAATAATGAATCCTCCCAGGGAGTCTAGCTGTGCACTACTGTGTTTCCGCTACTTCCAGTTCCTGGAGGAAGTCTTCCTGTTTGTTTGCATCAAGGCAAGATAGCTGAGTATTTTGTGCTGACTGAAATTTATTGGCAAGCAATCAAATAAAATAAAATCCTGGAAGGACGTACTTAGCAGAGTTTGCTATTTGGCAGGTCCCTATCACTTGGTAGCTTTTGCAATATGATTTTGGAAAACATATCTATATCTTCTTGTTAGTTGGATGAATGAGTTTGCTTTTAGTCATTTTTCCACTTATTTTAACCCAGGTGTTCCCTAGAGTAATGCCAAATTCATTCACTTGGATTTCTTAGCAGAAGTTGATAGTTTTAACATAGTGTAATTTTCCTTCCTTTCTGTTGTCTGGGTATCTGTTAAACTATTTGTATCCTTCAGTTTATATTCCAGTCGTGGGAATCTTTTCACCAGTTCTCCATTGTAACTATTCAATCATAATTACTTCCCTGTATTAAGAATTCATCCTCATCTTGTTATTTCACATATTCTAAGAAATAATAAATAGACAAAACCCTGAACTTAGAACCCAATTTTTTTTTCTTAAATGGTTTAATAGGCTAATTAAATCATCACTCCTACTTTTCCCCATACAAATATGTTTTTATGTGAGTTTTCATTTGCCATAGGAGTTTAAAACCAAATACTTTTTAAACCAATCCTTATGAGATGCAGTTATCTTATGCCAGAACTCAGTCATTGACTAAACTCAGACCATAGCCTCAAATTAATTCTTTCTTGTTTAGTAGTACCAGTATTTGCATAATCAATACTTTTCTTTCCCTCTTTCTTAGCCAGGAAGGAACTAATGCCAGAGGCCCCAACGTCCTGAGCTTCTATTCTATATCTTACATTATAGTTATAGCTTTCCCTTGCAGTATTGTTACAAGAGATAATTGTCATCTAACTGGGTAAGTCTTAGAATGTGAAGTTATTGTGTCACATCCTGGATCTATATTCCTAGCACACATGAGTTAAATGGGACCGGTTAGCATCCAATTATTTATATCCTGCACAGCAATGTCTAATCATGATTTTCCTCTTAGTCTTCTTGAAGGTTGCTAAAGCCCCCCTTCTCTTAGATGAACCACCATCTTATCTCCTGATCTTCCTTTTCCCCCAGAAGACTCAGTCTTTTTTCTTTATGAAAGGCTCAAATATTTTTTTATGAGTTCCATTATTGAGAAATAATTTATATGGGTATACAGTGTTTGTTTGTTTTGGGTTACATTATTACCATTGAGCTTGTTCCCCTTTTTAATTTTCTTTCTCCTGCAGATTTGCTTTCTATGTCAATCCCTACTATTCTATCTTGGAAGAAAGAAATGAAATCCAGTTTAGTGCAGTAGCAACCGCTATTGTCTCAGAAGGGCCCTACCTGCTGCAAGAGAACCACACTGCTGTGGTCCAACAAGTGTAGCTATAGTCAGTCCAAATGGTCCTTCTCCACAAAGAGGCTATGTTAAGGGCCCACTGGGCTTTGCCTGACTTCTCTCTCCTCCAATCCAACTGACACTAGAGTCAACTAGTCCAGCTTTCACTGGAGATGGGCTGGCCTCCAGCTTGACCAATCTGGCTGGAATGGCCAAATCAATCCTTCTGAAAGTTGTACCAGAACAGCATGATCAATACAGCCTAATCATACAGCATAGAGATTGGAGCTGTGTATCCAATGCTATCAGACTGAACATCTTCCACATCAGTCTTCTGAGGAGGTTAAACAGTGCAATCCTACCTCACTTGCATCAGTATTAATATTCCTATCCATATGGTTGGCCATGCAAATGCTTGTTCTGGTTCAGGTCTTCAAACACATGAAGGCATACCTGGCTGTATGCCACAACTAATGCAGAGATAAGCAACCCCCTGGCTGAGAGCCCAGAATGCTATTAATTAAAACCAATGTTTGATAGCAATTTACAGATTGTCCGAAAGCCTTCCACACGGCTAAGTGAATAAACTGTTGTTTCCTGCAAAATCCCCCTCCCGTCGCCCCACCTATAAGCTCTCTGGGAGGAACCAATCATTAGCCACCTGTATCCTATTTTCTTCTGTGACCTTTTTTCTGAAGCTGCTCTCCTCCTCGCAGCCCTACGCATACACACGTCAGGGACAGCCTCCCTTGTTCTTCCTCACTGCTCCCTGACTCAGATGCCACCTAGTGGCTAACAGGCCTCTCTAGTCCCTGCTCTGACTCCAAACACCCCCCAGAGTCTTCCTTAGCCTCCAGGGCAGTCCCATAGTGATCATCACTATCAGATTCCACCAACAGCTCAGCCGGCCACTGTTGGGCCACAACAATGCTTTAAAGGAAAGGGACAACATCCTTTTATTGTCCTGGTTGACCTGGGTCAACAAAACCTTGTCCATGCCTAACTTGTCACCCCACCAAGCTCTTTAGATAAAAGGCAGGGATAGCTGAAAGGATGATGTGAGAGGATTAAAAAAAAAGGAGATGGAAAAACTGCATCAGTGACAAAAATAAGTAGAGGCAACATCAGAAGTAAGTTAGTAAGGCATCCATCAGCCAGGATGGTAAGCAGCAGTGACTTGGTTTGAAGCTCTGATTGGAATTTAGCTTGATGTCTAGAAACTTCTCTCCTTGGAGCTCAGCTTGGAATTTGGTTTAGAGTTTGGCAGCAACTCTGCCTTATAGTTTGAAGACACCCACTAGGGCAGGGGTGGGCAATTACGGCTCCTTCATGACTCGTGGACTTCAACTCCCAGAATTCCTGAGCCAGCAGAAGACTGTTCCAGGTCAAACTTGGATTATCCACCGGGAGACAAGAATCTGATCCTCCATTAAAGTTTAAGGACCAGAAATGGCTAAGTAAATCAAGGCCAAAGAACACTCCCAGACAAGCTGGTTAATGTGACTGATCAAATAATTAGACTAAACACATCAGAGACAGAGGGAAGAAGAGTTAGAGTTCTGTATTTGTACAGGGAAATATGGAGACATGGTTTTAGAGCAACCACCCTTAGGAGAATAACAGTTTGAGAAGCATGTGCTGAGTCCAGAGAGACAGGAATTTATTAGAAAGAGACTGGATCTCTTTGATTCTGTCAGGAATAAGGAGAGAAGGGAAAACTTGCAATATTGTGGGTTTCCAATATTCTGTTTCTACTCCCTATATTAATGAAACATAATCTTCCTATGAAGTCCAGTTTCCTGACCTGGTCTACCTCTTAGAGCTGACAATTTGGGAAACCTTGAAATATAATAAAAAAAAGGCTCCATATTGCCTATGTGTGTATCATTACCATAAAGAATCCTGAGACAGTTCCATTGTTAACTAATCCAATAGGTTATTTGCTTCTTTGATCTTTTTTTCTTCTCTGTATTTGTACGCGCTGAAAATTTACATCAGGTTGTTTTTGGAAAAGAATCCAAACTTTCCATGAGTGTTGCAGATCACAATTGCTCAGTTGTATTTGTCCCATAGAAAATTTTG
Organism: Myanophis thanlyinensis; assembly: GCA_017656035.1. NCBI lineage: Eukaryota > Metazoa > Chordata > Lepidosauria > Squamata > Homalopsidae > Myanophis > Myanophis thanlyinensis. Next base: position 10,480 of record JAEANM010017247.1, read on the forward strand.
ATCCAAAGATGGAAAATGACCTGCTTCTCAAAATGTAATAGATCAAATTGTTGCCATTTACTTTTAATTTGAGCAGTAGTTGCTTCAAAATCAGCTAATCCCAGGGAAGATATTCCTCTCCAAATCTTAGCTTGTCTGGATTCCATTTCGAGCAATCACTTCTTATCCAATTGATAAGAACCCAATTATACTATAACTCAATTAAACTACTGTAGTCACTGCTGACTTGACATACGGGGAGTATATCCAAAAATATTTTTTTTAATGTTACAAGGAATATGGAATATAGGGAGTTGCCTTACGTTACATTAACTGAATGCCTATTTCACACTCCACCTGCTTTCAGTCTTCATTTATTTATTGTTCAATGTACTCTTTCCCTGTAATCTTGTAAATATTCCTACCAACATAGAGTTTAGAGCTGCTGCCATCTCTATTGGCATTTATGACAATATAGCAGCTCTCTTGTCTTCATTACTTAGTTCTCCTCTGGTTAAGTGTAATTGTTTTTGAATCTCAGTGACTTTTGATTTCTTTTAGAAAAAATGTTGTCCGAACTGGAAATCTCATTATGCACAGAATGGCTCACTGCTGAATAGCCATATAAAGCATTGCTTTGGCAGTCAACTAAAATTGTGCAAAATTGGAGCGAACATTGTAAGTCAGGTATTTTAAAGATGCCAAAACCAAGAATAACAATTCTTACTATACTATTATATTATTATACTCATATGCTGCCCAACTCTTAACAAGAATTAAGGATAATCCTCAGGTTATGCCCAATCATTCAGTACTTGTTCAAAATTACCATGGCACTGAACAAATGGTACTTACAATGGATCCTCACAGTTCCAGCCATTACAGCGAACTACACAGTCACTATGGTCACGTGACTTCAAATTCTAACTTTCCCTTACCAGAGTCAATGTGGAAACTGGCAGGAAGTCAGAAGTGGCCATCATGGAAGGTGCTCACTTAATGACCCATGTGGTCTTAACAACAGCAACTGGGACTGCTAGAATTGCTATCACTAAATGATAGTGGCATCTAAATATGGCATCATGTTTTATAACCTCATGGCTTAGTGATGGAAATTCAGGTTCCAAGTGCTGCAGTAGCCTAAGGACTTAAGAATTGTCTAATTTTAGCAGGCAGCAGAATATAGACATTCTTTCATAATGTCTCCAACTTATGTCAGTAATATCTCCCAAAGAATTAAAATATATAATACTGTAATTTTTTTTTCATGATTTCCTTTTTTTCCCTAGGTTATGGAGTGAAACATAAAGATGAGCAAAAGAGATGGGGCTATTTTCTTTAGAAATTTGCAGTAGGGAGGGAATGTTAGTGTTCTTGCTTTATTAAATGTCCAAATTGGTTAAGACAGTCTTTCACATTAAAAATGCCTCATGCAGCCCCTTAACAGTGCAGGATTCTGCTTTTCGTACTTCAAATCAGCAATTCCTTCTGAAATTGCCTGGTGATCAAACAATGTGGCACAGTTATAGGATCATTCTAGAAAGTTCTGCAAAAAAAACAACCAGATCCATATGAAGCAGCATTTTTAATGTTAAAGGGGGGGGGGGGAGATAGAGACAGGCACCCTATTCATCCACATTATACATTTAGTACGATAAGTATAATTTCTCCTGCACCTGCAGTAGAATTTTAAAAATGTTCTTCCATTCTTGCTGAAAGACATAATAGATAGAAGGACACCTCTTTTTTTTTTTTGTTAAAAGCAAAGACGAGAGCAGGATTCAGTATAGCAGAACGGCTATGATTGTAGCTTCTAGCTTAGTGTGGAAATAACAACACAAGGAGTACAAATCTTTAATCTGTAATGGAAGTATTAGCTGACTCTCAGACAAACAAAAATGAAAAAAGTACTCCTTTACTTGTACCATTTCATATTTTCTCACCAACAGACCAATATATGAAATCATTATCTAAAGCTCCAGTCAGGTACTATTTCACGGGAGCAGGTCCAAGGAATATGATGGCATTTACTTCTGAATAACCATTCATACCATTTTTGTGTACTAAAGGGAATATCCTGGAAGATTATTTAAATTATACTTTTCCTTCAGACAGATAACATCTGTGTTGGGAAAGACCCACAGCTGTTAGTGAGAGCAGTTAAATACACACACGAGCACACAAATGGATACACACGCACACATACATACAAAAATACAGAGGCTTCTTTTTAATTGTCAGTTTCTGGAAAATATCTTCTCCAAACAGATGTTTTGTCTTTGTACTGCCATTTTATTTTCTTATATTTTTAAGAAGAAAAAAAAATGAAGAAAGAATTGTTGAGAGGCAAAGGTCAAATATCAGTAAGTGGACAAAGAGGTCGTCTAAGTTGTACAGGCAGTGCTTAGCATATCACTCATGAAAAATTAACCCTAAAAACAAAACACATTATTGTTTGACAATAAAAGTATTTTAAATATGTTTTTGAATTTTTGTGCTGAATGCCAAAGTTCTTTCACCTTTTTTGGTGTGTGTGTGTGTGTGTGTGT
>JAEANM010017248.1:2204-13007 GCA_017656035.1 Myanophis thanlyinensis
AAAAAATTGCCCCTTCTATAGGGTTGTGCACACTACTTCACATTTGGATGCAAAATGATTTTTGATAGTATTTGCAAGTAGTTGCAAGTTGCAACTTTTCCAGCTGGTCAGTCACTCAACTCCCCTCTTGATAATAATTCTTTTAGGGCTTGTTGTGTGCATACTGCCAAGTGGTGTGGAGAAACCTAGTACTCTGCCTTCTTTTTATAGGTTTATCCTGAGTAGTGAAAATTTGAGCTGAAGTAGGTTTTATCAACTGAAGTATCATCCCCATGGATATATTTCAACTCTAGACATTCTCAGTCGCAAGGGCATAACTGAGAATTCTGGAATCTATATAGCACTCCGTTTCTTACCTCTTGGTGGTAGGCTTCGATGGCTATTACAGCCATAAAGTACCACTTGATAAACATAAAAGCATTAGTTTCAATTTGTGTCTATCATGAAGTGGTGTATTTGAAAAAGAGCTAAAGCTTGTTTAGAAATTCCAGAAACCTGGAAATACAGCACTTTTGTTTTATTTCAAACATTTATATAATTGCTCATCTTATAACAGAATCTGGTTTTTTTTTTCTCAATCAGGATTTTTAATACAATATTAATAATAAAACACATAAAACAATATTAAAACTATTAAAATCATCTATATAAAATTTTGTTCCTATAACCTTTAACTGTGTGAAACACTGCATCACAGGGCAACAGTTTTTGAACCAAGGTACAATGGGCTAATTTACAGTAAATCTGGGAACCATAACTCCCATGGAATTGAAATGTGGCAAATTTTAGAAAATATTTTATGACATCACATGATCATAAAACAGTTTACGACATAATACAAAATGTCATGACACATTTCTTCTGTTGATGTTTGACTGTGCTATATAGTTTAATATAGGCTATGTTCACGGCAGACACATCTCTGAATGTAACCCAATTTTCCAGTGTAGGTAGTATATTAAAAGTTCTGTGAGGGTTGAAAGCATTGAGGAATCTAGTAAGGAAATATTTCTGAAAGGGTGAACGAATGGAATCATGGGTTGTCTTGTAAATAAAACAAAAAGCCGGCACCAAGTTAACCTTTTACCTGGTTGGAGAAGGTTTATATAACTCTTGGAATAGGAAATAATCCTTTCCAATCTCCTACATCATATAGTAAGTAATATAATATACAGCATCATATGTTATAGAAAATTTATCCTTGCTTCTCATGCAAGAAGTAAATAGTTGGCCCCTCTCAAGATACAAATACCAAGTCAACCTATGCCTCTAATAATATTTTTAATATCCAAGAACCACAAGTTGCTGTTGTCACCATAAATGAAGGTACTATTATAACATGAAGTATTTATTTTATCTTTTCACCTGTTAGACAATTTACAATTTTTTATACTTACTTTATTGATGTGACAAATAGTTCTTGTTTATCACTGTCTATTTAGCCTTCTCAAAGTGTAGGTTCCCCATAATGCAGTAAGAAGCAGTTGCATAGCTCAGTGCAGAAACTTATCTGTCAGGCAAGAGATGATTCCCTTCATTCAATTTTTGACCAATTGTTTTTTATATTTTTGATCCTGGTGTCTTTCTGAACAAACCTTGTAATTGGAGATGGTGGTGGTGGTGCACTAGTAGTATTTTCCCAAGTATTTCAAAGTCTTATAATTTTACTTCAGTTTTAAATACCTTATTCACTGTTTTTCACTTCACTATAGAATAAGTAGAGTATGAGATTATTTTAAAGGGAGTAGCAAATCTATGTAAGATAAAGTTATCAATGGTTTCTAATCTTGATGGCTATATATTACCATCAGAACTAGAGATAGGAGGTAAATGCAAATGCTATTTAGTTTACATGGAAAAACTCAATCATAGTTTAAATGGAGATCTTTGATTTAATCTAGGAATGTTTCCTTGGTTGTTAAACCAGTCCTCAACATCACTACATTATTATGCTGCAAGTGCAAAATAAAATTAATATTGCCTTATCTTCCAGAACCAATATAACACTCAGAATATAGATATGACACAATCTCTGCAATTTACCATGAAAACAATATAAAGATATCATATTTATTATTATAAAAAATAAATTGGGGAGCATAACAATATTTGGGGACAGGAAGATGGACATCCCAATAGTTACAACAGTTCAACAGTTTTACCATTTCTCTTGAATCACAGATGTGTCTTTTTCAAGTTGAAATGAATGTATACAGATTCAAAAAAAACCATTCTGTGCTAACAAGATTAACTTGGTGGTTGTTTAAACTAAGACCAAATAAACTGGGTATATAAGGTTTCCTGGATCATTTAATAATCAGTCCAATCAGTAAATGAACACAAATTAAAGCTTCCCCTCTGTAAACACATTTGTACTTTGACAGCAATTTCCATCAAACTCCCATTAGAAAGGGGTCCCCCATACCAGTAGCCTGAAACAGAATTGTCCCAATATCACCATCTTTGTGGATAACTGTCTGACAGTAGCATGTGACCCTCATATTTGAAAAGCGATAATGTGCACATTTTGACATAACTACCAGAAGTTCCCAGAAGGATGGAAAAACCTAAGTTTTCCAATCCCTGAAGGTAACATAATCCTGAGTTTATATCAGATGCTTTATGGGAGTTTATTGGAATATCCAGCAGAGTTCATGTCGTGTGTCATAAGGTAAAGCCTGTTCATTGGTGATTTAGTAGCAGCATGTGCCAGTGTTCCTGTAATTTATGGAGCACAGATGGTCAGGGATTGCTTCTGCTGACTTGTACCTCAATAAGAAATGAAGCCCCATGTGTGATGTGCTAGGGATGCTGCTGGTTGATTTCGCAACATTATATGCTGATACAGAGATCTCTTTTAATGTTAAAGATTCCAGAGTTTTGCAGTTTAAAGGGCTTACTTGTAAAAAGAGGGCAAGCGCAAATCAAGGCAAATACAAATAAACTTCATGAAAGAAAAATGATTTTTTTTTTAGGAATTATAGCTTCCTTTCTTTCCTTTCTCTAGGGTTCTATCATCTGGTAAATCAGTCAGAAGCAAAGGAGAACTCTATTATTCTTCCAAAGCTAGCATTTTGGTTTCCACTGAACTTAGTGCTTTTGTTTCTGAGGGTCAACTGATGGCAAACATCTCTAGGCCAAATTAATTTCAGGGATAGAGTAAAGCATGGGAATGTAAACATGGCTACTTCTAGTATAGGACTACTCAAAATAAATCAAATCAAGCTCCGTGCCATTTTGTAGGGATTGATACCAGATAAACCTACAGGTATTCTGGTGTCTAACCAGAGGGCCACCTTATCTCACTTACTATCGTGTGTTAGGGTGAAGATGTAGGTATATATTTACTTTTCTACCATAACATTAGGGAGGGGATTATGTGACAGCTGTAACAAATGTATGATCTCAATCAAAATTTTCTACTATTCTGATTGTTTGCTCATCTAAAAGCTAATTTTTACTGATGACTAGGATTGGATCAGTTTAGCATTTTTATTTTTCCTAACAAACAAGGACAGAATTACCAAGAAACAAAACTTTCATAATGCTGATTTACTATAGTAGGAAGAATATTGAATACTTGACTATTGAATGTTGAATATTGAGTATTGAATACTGAAATATCCTTGCCCTGTAACTCTTTGCTTGCTTCAGGATAGTCACAAAGTAAATGGATAGACTAGAGCCATTTAATTAAACTGAATTTTCTGCCTTGGCCTAATTTAACTCACAGAGTTGTTTTAGTGATAAAATACAGGGAGGACCATGTTGTGTACCATCACAAGATGCACATGAAATCACTAACAGGGTTGTTTTTCAGGTTATACTATCCCCATCTTATTTCATCAGTAATGTACCAAGAGAAATAAATATCACTGAACTGAGGTGCTGAAGTAACATTTTGAGACTATCTTGAACCACAAGAAAATAGGTGCTAGATGTAATAAATTCTAAATGCGCATTAATAATGACCTGAAATTTAAATGTTTTACAAAACATAAGACAGTGGGTTTAAAGTATCACTGATGATAGCAGCAGGAGCTTACAAGAATTCAAAGAAGCTGTTGTCAGACAGTCTTGGCAAAATGATGGCCACCAGGTTACAAGGAATTAGAAGCAACTTAACAGGCATAACAAATTTGCACTAAACTTTTGGTCTAGTACATAGCCTTCCAACCTATTGGCTTTTCTGTGCCACATTGAGTGAAGAGGAATTGTCTTGGCTGCATATAAAATATATGATATAGTTAATGTATATCACATAATGTTAAAAGTTTACAATTTTTGGGGCCACATTACTAGCTATCCAGGGTCGCATGCAGCCCATAGGCTGCAGGTTGGACATGCCTAGTCTAATGGTTAGGGCACCAGGCTACAAACCAAGAAACTGAGTTTTAGTCCTGCCTTAGGCATGAATGACTGGGTCAGTCATGATCTCTCAAACGTCACAATTTTTTTTAGGGCCGCGGGTGAGAGGGGAGAAGTATTAGATATGTTTGTCACCTTATGTGATTTATAAAAATTATTAAAAGCAGGATAAACAATATAAAAAAAGCTTGGGGTATTCTAGGTTTATCTGTGAATGCGTAGTGGGGGAGGATTAAGACAGAAAAATTGAAATATACAGATAAATCACATTAAGAACACATTTATGTTCACATATTACATTTCTTCCCCCAAAATTTGGCTTGTTTGCTTTTTAAGAAACACTACCCCAGTGAGCTTCTTTGAGGCTATTTGCATCATCTTAGGATGATGCAGACATTCCTTCTCTACTTTTCAGCAAAAAACAAAACATTACAGGTGAACCAAAAACCACCCTGTTGCTGGAAAAATGGGCAACCATAAGTCATAAGCAGCAGGAATGCCTTACCAGGTGATGATGTTCCTGACAGTCTTGCTACAGATCACCAGCTGGGGTGTGTCAGATTCCATTTTCTCAGAGCTATGTTGATTTAACCAACTAGTCCATTGTCTGTTTTCCCACTTCTGACTGACAAATTCTCTGGCTAAAGGAATGTGTCTTCTGTGTGCAATTTGTCAATGAACTTAAAGCATAGCAGATATACCAATGAGCTGATGATGCTCATTCATTCCTGGAAAGCAATAGAAGGAGCTAAGCTACTGAGTCCAAACTATAGATCTCTCCCAATTACTATCAATCATATGCTTTTGTGTTAGAAATAGTTTCCGCTTTCATTCTCCTTAGAAGCTGCTGATGGATAGATTGCCAAAAACTGAGTCAGCACAGTCTTTTCATATTTTGGTTCTTTGAATTTTGGTTACTCCAACTTTAAATAATAGAAGACCATTTTAGATTGTATTTTTTCAGTTATTTATTGGTAGAATGATTTTCAGGTAATATTTTGTGAAATAATGAATACTACCACTGCCAGTATCCTGGCATGACAGATATTTCCCCAGAATTAAAATAGAAATATATACTATTTTATACATTTATAAAATAAAGATGAGGAGGATGATAATAAACTGTTGTCTATATGGCCGTGGCGGTGCAGAAGTTAAAATGCAAGCTATATCTGCTGACTGCCGGCTGACTGTACTTTGGCAATTCGATTCTCACTGGTTCAAGGTTGACTCAGTCTTCCATCCTTCTGAGATCAGCAAAATGAGGACCCAGATTGTTGGGGGCAAGATGCTGATTCTGTAAACTGTTTAGAGAGGGCTTTAAAATACTGTAAAGTGGTATATAAGTCTAAGTGCTATTGCTATTTAGTAATTCATTGTGGACTTCATTCCCTGCTCCTTTAAATATATAAAGGCAGGAAATCTATTGTCTATGAACAGTTTCATATCTGTTCTGAAAAAAATTGGTTGGCAAAACATGAATATAATTTCATTGTCTAATAAGGCATTGCCTGGAAATCAGTTCAATGGTATATCTGACAAATCCAAAAATATCCAAAATGGGAGAAATTGAAATAAAATGCCCTAACATTTTTAGAAATAGATATCCAGATCTTGATAGATGGCATTAGGGACTATTTTGATTATGGAAGACATTTATTGTATGATTATATCCATTTCCTTGGTATGTAGAATGGTCATATACATTGAAGTACAGTCAACCCAGGGCCTTCCTAACCTAATCAACTTGTAGCTCCCAGAATTCCCACTATGGCCACAATAACCATGAATTCTGGAAGTTACAGTGCCAACACATTTAAAAAAACAAAAAACCTCAATGTATATAAAATACGCCCTGATAAACACAGGTAGGTATGTTAAAAGGTGATTTTTTTAAAAAAATCATAGTATGAAAGGCCTGATGATGTCTGAGTTTTGAATAAGTACAATTTAGACAGCAAAAAATTTAATGAGAGATTTTGTCATAAGAGAGAAAGAAATAGGGGCAAAGAGGTTTAGAATTAAAAACAAAAATATCTCACATATATCAGCGAGCCAGAAGAAGAGCTGTAAGGCAAATAAAACTGACAGTCTCTCAAAACTCAGGTGGCACTTTCTCTTTCCAGTTAATTACAGTTTTAATTACACGGCTTCTTGTGACTCTTTCATACCTAATAAAGTAGACACTGTGGGACACCAAACTTAGGTTTTGCTTGAACTGCAGGTGTAAGACTCAGCAGGAGACATAAATCAATTTCTTAAACGTGTTACCCGGATGTGCTCTGAGTTTTAGTTCCCATTTACTTGCAAAAGTATATTTGCTGTTGTCCTTTAAGAAATGTTTAAAAAGTTTGATATGTTTTCACCTAATTATGTTCTGAATTTTTGCTAGTGAGCCAGTCAGTCCCATTACAGTGAAAAATGGGGAATTGATGGTAGCTAAAAAAATGAATTGTGAAGAATGCAAAATGAAATTCAACTACTTAACTACAGTGCAATGCCCATCTTGTCTGTGGCTTCTGGTAGGAGGTTGTGTATATGCCAGTCTATATGCCAGTCTACACCTTAGGCCATAATGCACAATGTAAAATTAGAAATCTCAAAAGTAACACATAACAGAAAACTCTATAGTGTCCATGGTAGAAATGGGCCATATAATTGTTTTAAAAACCATCTGAAGCTCATCTAAACTTCTTTTAAATTTGGCACTTAATGTAGTGTTATGCAAGTAATGTGGGAAACAAGGGAGGAACAGCTTGAGAAAGCAATTTAGTGAATAAAGCAATATTACAGATAAGAAAGACAGGTGTAGATATGAACAGGAACAAATGATCTGTTGGGACATCATTAGTTGATTAATTTAACCTTGCTATTATTGTGGAAAAACTCCACTTTAAGAAGAAACATTTAAGAGGGTAAGCAGTCCACAAGGAACCAAAGATTTTTTTTTTAATGATGTGAATAATTGTACATGAAAAAACATATGACAATTTTGTACTGCAGTGAAAGCTTTGTTGGGAAGGAATGTCAATTGACAAATCTCAAATGTCTAAAATTCATATATAATGACCACAGCACTTTACATTGTGAAATGTATACTGAACTATATATAGGGAAACTATTAAAATGTGAGGCTAAATTGAGTACAACAAATACGTAGGCTCACAAAGTATACATGTGGGCAAACTTTCAGTTTGAGAAATTGCCCTATAAACAAAACACACATTAGGGAAAGCATATTACAATAAATATACAAAAAAAAAACAATTACTGTTCTTGAAATATTTTTAAACAAAATCAAAGTTTGAATGCAGCTAACGCAAACCAGTGGGAGATACATATTTGAAATGAGGAGAAATTTCCTAACTGTGAGAATCTTTAAGCAATGCAACAGTCTGCCACCAGAAATTATGGGTGGCCTAACAGTGGAAGTTTTCAAAAAATGATTGGATAGCCATTTGTCCAGGATGGGATGAGGGCAAGAGGTTAGACTAGAAGACTTCCAAGATCTATTCCAACCCTATGGTTGTATGATATTTTTCTTCTTAAAACTTGATTCTAATTCTTAGAACACCAAGTCCACATAACAGTGATTCTCCAAGCCTTTCATTGGTATCTTTCTCAAAAATGACAGTTTCCTTGGTGCTTGAAGGCTGGGATTAATTCAGGTCCCAGATAGGCAAGAAAAACAAAATGCACAGGTACAGTGTATGTGGTACCTTGCTCAATAGTAGTAACTGTGAGAGGATCTTGGAGTCGTAATGGACAATTATTTAAATAAGAGCCAGCAGTGTGCTGCAGCTGCCAAAAAAACCCAGCCCAGTTCTTGGCTGCATAAACAGGGAGATAGAATCAAGATCATGTTAATACCACTTTATAATGCCTTGGTAGGCCACACTTGGAATATTGCATCCAGTTTTGGTCACCACAATGTAAAAAAGATGTTGAGACTCTAGAAAGAATGCAGAAAAGAGCAACAAAGATGATTAGGGGACTGGAAGCTAAAACATATAAAGAACAGTTGCTGGAACTGGGTATGTCTAGTTTGATGAAACGAAGAACTAAGGGTGACATGATAGCAATGTTCCAAAGAAGAGGGAGTCACACAAAGAAGAGGGAGCTATTCTCTAAAGTACCTGAAGGTAGGACGAAAAGCAATGGGTGGAAACTAATCAAAGAGAGAAACAACTTAGAACTAAGGAGAAATTTCCTGACAGTTCAAACAATATCAGTGCCTCCAGAAGTTGTGAATGCTCCAACACTGGAAGTTTTTAAGAAGAGATTGGATAACCATTTATCTAAAATGGTGTAGGGTTTCCTGCCTAAGCAGGGGGTTGGACTAGAAGACCTCCAAGGTCCCTTCCAACTCTATTATTCTATTCTATTCAGATCCCCGTTGTTCTGTTTTCATTCATTTAAATGCATGTTGATTTCTGAACTGGAAGTGGCTATTGCTGCAGTGATACTACTATATTGTTGACAGTTCAAACTGTTTGCCTGGTGTATAGAAAACACAGATATGCAATCCTGGCAGGAAGGCCTGAATAGTCTCTTTCTTTTCTTTTTTAATTTTATGGGATAGCTTTGATCTTCACTGAGAATAGGAAATGCAATAATTATACTGATTGTGTCTGAGCTTTCAGATGTTCAAAGTTTACTTCAAAGTTATTTATATAAGAAGTTTCATGGGTTCCTAAGGGTCAAAGTTTTGACTTGTTAATGCATTTTATGCAACCATGAGTACTGTTTCATGATATGATTTCATCTGACTTTGTGAAATGCTGTAATTATGCAACGCTAATTGCCAAACCTTCTTCACCCTGAAGTACTATGGGAAACTTTGGACATGAACTGTAGAGCAGGGTTGGTTTCTAGAGAGGAAATATAATCAACAAGAGAAATATATTCCTAACTAAATATTTTACAGCATATGACTATATGTGCACATTACATATGCACACAAAAATCATAAGTTCTTCTGAACTAGTTGAACTTCAACAGAGGTGAAATTCAGCAGATTCTAGCAGGTTCGCTAGAACCAGTAGTAAATTATCTAAGCAGTTCAGAGAACCAGTTTTTAGAAGAAATCTCCATTTGTTTTTTTTTTCATTTTACACAGTTAATCCTGTAAGGAAGTCAGGAAAAACATTCTGGTGTTATTTCTAGCCTAATTTTATTGCCCTGCTTACAGAAATTGCCCACCTAGTCACATGACCCCCCCCCCCAGCCATGCCCAACAAGCCACACCCACAGAACCGGTAGTAAAAAAAATTGAATTCCACTACTGAACTTCAAGTTCATCAAGTCAAGTCAAGCCAAGTAGGCTTTATTCTCATTTCAACAATATACAGTACAGTACACAGTGAAATGAAGCAAGTCCTTTTCCCCAGGACTAAGGTGCTACATCAGACAACATAGATTAAAAAGAAGAAGAAAAAAGCAGGACACAGAACTACACATAACTCTAAAACTAAAAACTTAGAAAAAAAACTATAAATGCACAAGTATTTATATCCAGTTTCTTTGTGTTGCAGAGTCTGATGGCTTGTGGAAAGAAACTGTTACACAGTCTGGATGTGAGGGCCTGAATGCTTCTGTACCTCTTTCCAGATGGCAGGAGAGTGAAGACTGTGTATGAGGGTGTGTATGTACAACCACATTGTTTCTGGCTTTATGGATGCAGCGTGTGGTATAAATGTATATGACAGAGGGAAGAGCAATCCCAATGATCTTATCCGCCATCCTCACTATTCGCTGTAGTGTCTTGTGATCTGAAACGGTGCAATTCCCAAACTAGGTAGTGATGCAGCTGCTCAGGGTGCTCTCGATGGTACCCCTGTAGAAGGTTGTGAGGATGTGTGGTGGAAGCTGTGCCTTCCTCAGTTTCCTCAGAAAGTAAAGATGCTGCTGGGCCTTCCTTGTTATGGAACCGATGTTGAAGGACCAGGTGAGATTCTCCGCCAGGTGAACACCAAGGAATTTGGTGCTCCCTTTGATCTCCATGGAGGAGCCGTTGATGTTCAGTGGGGAGCAGTCATGTTGTGTCCTCCTGAAGTCAACAACCATCTCTTTTGTTTGTCTACATTCAGACACAGGTTGTTGGCTTTACACCAGTCCATTAACTTCTCCACCTCCTCTCTGTATGCTGTCTCGTTGTTCTTGCTGATGGGACCCACCAAGGCTGTGTCATCAGCAAACTTAATGATGTGGTTCGAACTGTGCATTGCTAGTCATGTGTCAGCAGGGTGAACAGCAGGGGACTGAGCACACAGCCCTGAGGGGCACCAGTGCTCAGTATGATGGTGTCAGAAGTTCTGTTTGCAATCTGGACTGTCTGAGGTCTTCCAGTCAAAAAGTTCAGGATCCAGTTACAGAGGGAGGTGTTCAGGCCCAACAGGGTCAGCTTCCCCATCAGGTGTTGGGGAATGATAGTGT